>RCUC01157283.1:0-67957 GCA_003697995.1 Taxidea taxus jeffersonii | reverse complement strand
GGTGGGGGAAGGTGTGCGGCAGGAGTGTGTCCCTGGGGTCAGGAGGGAGAGAAGGGAGCTGGCAGGAAGTGGGGACATCCCTCTGGGGTCTGGGCATGGGACAGGGGACCTGGAAGACGCGGAGAGCAGAGTAAGGGTGTCAGCCGAGGAGCAGCCAGAGAGCGTCGGGACTTAGAGGAAGTGTGCAAAGTTCCCCTACGTGTGCTGCACTTCCCCAGTGCTGAGCGCTCCCCGGGCTGGACGGTGCCCCCTCCGGCTGTGTGCGAGCTCTCTCCCAGGGGCCCCCGCCCTTTCAGTCCCTTTGTAGGGTTAGGGTTAGGCGTCTTGTGAGTGAAGTGCATTGGGGGACCCACTCGGGGCAGCTGCAGGTCCCTGGTGCCCCAAGCCCCGAGCTGGGGGTGCCGCTCAGTGCTGGGAGAGGCTGTGGCTCGGGAGCTGCTGCCCAGAGGGTCCTGCGGAAGGGGTCCTCCTGCCCCCTCCAGGCTCTCCTCACCTCCTCCCTACTGTCTGAAAACCTGAGCGGCCCTCTCAGAAACTGGTCATCTGGCAAATCTTTTGGATGGCAACCGTTATTGATCTGATTCTGTTTATAAAGTAATATGCGTTTCTTATTGCAAATGTAAAAACTCATAGAACCAAGAAAGAGGTTGGAAAACACTTGTTCTACACTCAGAAATGAACACCTCGGCATCCTGGTTGACGTCCATGAGAGCTTTTCTCTGCACTGATGCGCAACTATGAGCACGGTTGACACGGTGCGTGGCCCGTGTCCTGCGTGTTTCCCCCCTGGAACGGGCAGACTTGCCGTGTTAACGTCTTTGATGTCCGCCCTTCACACGTGTCTTCTGTCGTCCATTCCCGCTCTGCTGCACTCTTGCCCACTTTCCGAGGCCCCCGTCCTCAGAGAGGTGTGCGCACCCTTCATGATGGCTGCCCACAGTCATGCATATTTTAAGGGTTGGGAGCAGATTGCTGTCTGTCCACAAGGCCCCGGAGCTTGGATTGACCTTTTGTGCGGGGCAGGGGAAGGCGTGGCCTCCAGGAAGCCTCCAGGAGCCTCACACCTGGGTGTGTGGAAGCCCAGCCCAGGCCTCCCCACCGGCGGCTGGTGCTGTGGGGGTGTGGCAGGGGGGCCCTGGCCGGCTGGGAGGTGGGCGGTGCTTCCTTCCGGAACTGCTCCCTGCTGAGCTGCGGCCCACCTCCGGCAGGGGGATGGGGCCCCCTCTCCGTGCCCAGGGGGCTGCAGCAGTAGGAGCCCCCTCCTCCCGGCCTGTTGGACGCCCCCTTCCAGGTGAGTGTGCTGCCGTCCACAGGGCTCTGGGCTCCAAGAGGTCCCTGAGCCGAGGGGACCACAGCACATGGGCCCCAGAGAGACGGGCTGTCTCAGCCCTTTGCAGGCAGAGTGAACCGTCTGTGCTCACGTGAAGAGCCGAGACCCTAACTCTGTGGAGATTCCTCAGAAAAGGGTCCTTGGGCATTCATTTTTGCTAATGCTTTAATTTCTTAATGTCATTGACACCATCAAAATAAAGTGTGAACAAACTTAGGAAAATTGAAATTAAGGATCCAAATTGAGATGGAAGGTGAATATTTGATCTCTAATTTTTGAATTAGGACAAAGTGTCCTTGAGTGCATTTTTGCCACGTACAGCCTTCCTGTGCTCTTGCTCTGAAGGCCGTGTCTGGGGTCACTGGGGCTGTGGGGGGGGGCACCGGTGGGAGGCCCTAGTGCCTGTGCCCCCCGCCCCAAGGGCTCTGAGTGCCCTGGTCAGGCTGTGTCTAGGCATCAGGGTTGAAGACTGACCAGGCGATGGACGATGGACGGATGTTCCAGTCAGGCATGCAGTCCCGGGCCGGGGTAGGGGCCCTAAGCCCCCGGGGCAGAGCTGAAGGTGTTGTATTCATCTACCCCTGGCTCCCACGTGGCCTGAGGAGGTGGGAAATGAGCCTTTGCTGTCACAGTCTGAGTGGGGCTGGGACCTGGGAGATGCTGAGGGACGAGATGGTCCTCCTAGTCCACAGGTCACCCCACCCCCAGGCTTCCAGTGCCGGCCTAAGGGCCCCTTGGGGCTGTGCCTGGCCAAGGGGTCCTGGTCCTCCTGCGTCCTTTGTGGGGCTGGAGGGTGGGGCAGTCAGTCACTTGCCCGGAAGTCTGCCAAACGCCTCCCCTGCCCTAGATGGGCTGTTTCAGTGCAGGGTCCTCCCCAGGCCACGCAGAGGCCCGGCTGGTGTGTGCCGGGCACCCCTGTGCCAGTGTCTGAGGCGTGGCCTGACCTGGGGCACGGTCTGCGATGCCCACCTGGACTGGGCCAAGGCCTACGTGGTGTGCCGAGAGCTGCAGTGTGGCTGGGCGGTGTCCATGCCCCGGGGTGCCCACTTCAGCCAGGGCTCTGGGCCTGTGTGGAGGGAGGCCTTCTGTTGTGCAGGTGTCTCTGCTGTGCCACTGCCCTCGGGGGCTAGGGCACCAGCGTGGGCACTGCCAGGATGCCAGGCTCAGATGGGAGGCAGCAAGATCATGTTTCTCTCATCGCAAAGGGAATTGTTCTCTCACTTTCCTTTGGCGTTCTTCATTGCTGCTGTGTAGAGGTGCAGCGGAGTTTACGACCTTGTACCGTCAACTTGCCCAAATTTTTAATTTCTTAAGGAATCTGCATACTTATTTCCAAAGTGGCTGCACCAACTTGCATTCCCACCCACAGTGTAAGAGGGTTCGTTCCCCTTTCTCCACATCCTTGCCAACATTTGTTTTTCCTGTCTTGTTGATTTTGGCCATTCTAACTGGTGTGAGGTGGTATCTCAATGTGGCTTTGATTTGAATCTCCCTGGTGGCTAATGATGATGAACATTTTTTCATGTGTCTGTTAACCATTTGTATGTCTTCTTTGGAGAAATGTCTGTTCATGTCTTCTGCCCATTTTTTGACATGATTATCTGTTTTTTGAGTGTTGGGTTTGAGGAGTTCTATACAGACCTTGGATATCAGCCCTTTGTCTGTAGTGTCATTTGTGAATATCTTCTCCCATTCCGTGGGTTGCCTCTTTTTTTGTTGACTGTTTCCTTTGCTGTGCAGAAGCTTTTGATCTTGATGAAGTTCCCAAATTTTATTTTTTCTTTTGTTCCCCTTGCCTTTGGAGATGTGTCTTGAAAGTTGCTGTGGCCAATAAATACCTGGTTAAATAAAATTACTTTATAAAAGAAAAAAATTATAAAGATCTATAAATGCTACGACAAATAGCTATCCAGTATTTGTTCAGCAATGCACAACAAAAATTTTCTGGTAGAACATAAGAGAAAAAATTAACAGGGATTACTCTGGGGATAGAAATGGGGTGTGTGTGTGTAAGGGGGGAGGGCAGATCCAGGGAAGACCAAGGATCTGCTGGAACTGTTTCCACTGTCTTCATGTAACAGTTTGCAGTGATGATAACTATGTATCTATTCTTATATAGAGGGATTGGGAAAAATAATTCAAGGTTAATTATAATCACAGTTTTTCTTGCCTGTCCTAACCCACTGAGGTGATGTGCTAAATTAGGGATCTTCATAGCTTTATGTGGTAAAATCAGTTACAATTTGGAAATACGACTAAGTACTTGCAAAGGTGGCTAAAGTGCCCAGAGGGAGCAGCTGAAGCCATTTTGATATGCTGAGTCACCAGCGGCTAGTGCCAGGCAACATTCTGTGGTCAGTTCATTTGTCTCCCAGAGTCAGGCAAGATGAGACTAATAGAAACTCAGATGCTGGCTGGGTAGTTGGAAACATTCATGTGATTATGATTTTGATAGGATTTAGAAGAACTCTTTTCCATATGATACTGTTTTCAGCACTCAAGGATAGTGTCACCGTTCCAAGCAGCCTGTGGTCCTTCCCATAGCCTGACTGTGCTGTCAGTGGTGTATCCAGGACCCGGTCGTGGGGGACCCATGTGCTGTGTGGTGTCTCTTCCAAGGAGCCTCTGGGAACTGCCTGTGGCTGAGCCATGCCGTAGAGAGGTGACCCATGGCCTACAGACCACTGGGGTGTTCTGAGGGACTACGACACACCCAGGTGGCTGAGCCACCCATATTTACTAAAAATGGTACCTCCGAAAACTCAAATTATGATGATACTGACAACTTTTCTTTTTTAAAAAAGTACTTATTTAAATTCTATTTAGTTAATATATATATGCTGTATTATTAGTTTCAGAGACAGAGTTCAGGGATTCATCAGTTGCATACAACACCCAGTGCTCGCTACATCATGTGCCTCCTTGGTGCCCCTCCCCCAGTTACCCTGTTCCCCACTTGCCCCCACCAGCAAACCTGTTTCCTGGATTTAAGAGTCTTTTATGGTTTGCCTCCCTCTCTGTTTTTATCTTATTTTATTTTCCCTTCCTTCCCCTCTGCTCTTCTGTTTTATCCTTAAACTCCATATGTGAATGAGCTCATATGATAACTGTCTTTCTCTGACTAACTTGTTTTGCTTAGCATAATACCCTCTAGTTCCATCCATGTTGTTGTAAATGGCAAGATTTCATTCTTTTTGGTGGCTGAGTAATATCTCATTGTACATCTGTCACATCTTCTTTATCCATTCATCTGTTGACGGACAAATGGGCTCTTCCCATAGTTTGGCTACCGGGGAAATTGCTGTTATAAACATTGGGGTGCAAGTGTCCCTTCAGATCACTAGGTTTGTATCCTTTGGATAAATACCTGGTAGTGCAATTGCTGAGCCATAGGGCAGCTCTATTTTTAACTTCCTGAGGAATCTCCACACTGTTTTCCAGAGTGGCTGCACCAGTTTGCATTCCCAGCAGCAGTGTAAGAAAGTTCCCTTATCTTCCAGTCCTCACCAACACCTGTTGTTTCTTGTGTTGTTAATTTTTTATTGTGTTGTTAATTTCAGCCATTCTGATCAATGATACTGACAACTTTTTATTTAATTTTATTTTTTCAGTGTTCCAAGATTCATTGTTTATGCACCACACCCAGTGCTCTATGCAGTACGTGCCCTCCTTAATACCCACCACCATCATCCAGCCCCCGTCCCCTCCAAAACCCTCAGTTTGTTCCTCAGAGTCCACAGTCTCTCATGGTTCATCTCTCCCTCTGATTTCCCCCAGTTCAATTTTCCTTTCTTATTCCTAATGTCCTCCACTATTCCTTATTCTCCACAAGCAAGTGAAGCCATATAATTGACTCTCTCTGCTTGACTTATTTCACTCAGCACAATCTCCTCCAGTCCTGTCCACAGTGATACAAAAGTTGGGGATTCATCCTTTCTGATGGAGGCATAGTACTCCATAGTGTATATGGACCACATCTTCTTTATCCATTCATCCTTGAAGGACATCTTGGCTCTTTCTACAGTTTGGTGATTGTGGCCATTGCTGCTATGACATCTTTTCTTTAAACAAACAGGATATGAATTAGAATTATCTGCTAAACAAAGGAATTTAGTTGGGGGGTTCCTGTATCTTTCTCTGTGTTGAGGAAGAATATCAGAACCCATGATGGGCATATAGTGGGAGACAGGAAAGCCTTGCTTTTACCCTGAGTCAGGTGTACTCACACCTCAGCTTATGAAGCATCCCCCAGAGAACCTGTAAAAATGCAAATTCTGGTTCATTCGTTTTTTTGAAATATCTTATTTATTTATTTGTTTGTCAGAGAGAGAGAGAGAGAACAAACAAGGGGAGGGGCATGGAGAGGGAGAAGCAGGCTCCCTGCTGAGCAAGGAGCCTGATGTGGGACTTGATCCTAGAACCCTGGGATCATAACCCGAGCTGAAGGCAGACACTTAACTGAGCCACTCAGGCATCCCTCAATGATTTAAAAAAATTTTTTTTATTTGTTTACTTAAGAGAGAGAAAGTGGGAGAGAGGGAGAGCAAAAGTGAGCACACAAGCAGGGGGGCGGCTGGCAGAGGGAGAGGAGAAGCAGACTCCCTGCCTGATGCAGGACTCGACCCCAGGACCCCAAGACCATAACCTGAGCCAAAGGCAGATGCTTAACTGACTGACACCCAGGTGCCCCATTACTTCAATATTTTTATAAATATGGCAATGTTTGTCACTTACATATATTCATTTCCAACTTGTTTTTCTTACTGACATTATGCTTTTATTGTATGTCCCCATGGATAAAACACATCCAACACGAAATTCCATGTGTGATGTATTTCCACGTTAAATGTATGGATTCAGGATGATTAACCCAGGTGTGGTAAATTCACGGCTTGCTTACTCATGTTCTCACTGATGGGCATTTAGGCAGTTTCCACGTTTTGCTACTGCATGAAGTGATGGAACGGACAACTGTGAGCCCGTGTCCTTGTTATATAGGCAGGAACACCCAGCTCTGAAATTGTTCCATAGAAGAGTATGTGCATCTTCATCTTCTACAGACGTGATGAGTCAGATGGCACTGTGCATCATTTGTCATTTGTTTGCCACCTCTTGTGTTCCAGGTCCCATGTTTTGTGAGGGCACAGTGGTGTGCAAAATCCAGAGCCCCTTTCTTTTTTTTTTTTACTTTATTTAAGCTTTATTTAAACATATGATGTAACCCCACCCCCCTCACCCAACCCCTCTTCCCCCCACCCCCCTCAGTTTGTTTTATGACATTAAGAGTCTCTTTTGGTTTTTCTCCCTCCCGATCCCATCTTCTTTCATTTTTACTTTTCCTACCACCTTAACTCCCACCCCCGTTGCATCTCCACTTCCTCATATCAGGGAGATCATGTGGTAGTTGTCTTTCTCCAGTTGACTTATTTCGCTAAGCATAATACGCTCTAGTTCCATCCATGTCGTCGCAAATGGTAAGATTTCATTTCTTTTGATCAGAGCCCCTTTCTTAATGAAACCCAGTATGACAGATATTAATTAAATAATCGATTGAATGATTAGCTGTGAGGGAAATAAGAAAGCACTGGGAGAGCAGATAGTGGAGAGACCTAACTCAGGCTGGTTAGGGAAAAACTACTCAGGATTTAACATGCAGCTGGGGTGTGAAAAGAGCATGTGTTAAGCAGGTAAATAGTGTTCCACGCGGAAGGAGCAATGTGCACACAAGACTCAAAGGGGAATGCTGCTGTGGCTCACGAGGTTCCTGTCGCATCCCTGCACCAGAGATTCCAAGGCAGTCATTGCACGGGAAGGGAGAGGGTGTTGTCATTGTTCTCCAGAGAAACCACCAATAGGAGGTATGGTGCTTTTGGACTTGTGGTGATCTGTATCTGTGTCTACTCACACTCACACACACACTCACACTCACACACACACACGTATATTACATGCACATGTACACACATACGCGTAACGTGCATGATATGGTACAATATGGTGTGCATGTCTGTATATATCTACTTATGTTCATATGCACATGCATTTGGAGGTTTGTTATTGGGAAGTGGCTCATGCACTTACGGAAGACAAGAAGCCCCACTACCAGCCATTTGCAAACTGTAGAACCAGAAGACCTGATGGAGTCATTCAGGCCAAGTCCAAAGACTTACAGACCAGGGACAATTTGTAGTGCTCTTCTGAGTCTGATCGCCAAAGAAGCAAAGACACCCTTCCATCCCTTTTTTGTTCCATCTGTCCCTCAGTGGACTCGTGATTCCCACCCCCATTGGTGAGGAAGACCTGTGACCTTTATCCAGTTTGCCCACTCAGACGCTAATCTCTTCCAGAGACACCCTTACAGACACACTCAGAAATAATGTCTGACCAGCTCTCTGTGTGTCCCAGAGCCCAGTCAGGTTGACACATAAAATCAACCGCTGCAGGAGACACCTCCTCTGCAATCTGGAGCTGAGATCCATATGGACTGAGCAGAACTTTGGGTAGTTTTTCAGGGGTATTTTGTTTGTTTGTTTGCAGGGGAATTTTTGATGAGGTTGAGCTGGCTCCCACCTCATGAAAGTCAGTAAGACAAAGATAGAGACTCTTGGTGTGTGGTTTGGTGTGTGGTCCAGGGATCTGAGAAGTAACCAACACACCCATAGTAACTTACCATGTGTTGTATTCCAGGAACTCCAAACTTTCAGTAACAGGTGGGCAAAAACCACAAGTCACTAGGATGTTATAGAGAATTTGTAGAGGAATATTTTCTCAATAAAGCTGTGTTTTGAGTCTCATAGAAAGAGGGTATTTATAACAGGTGGGATACATCTCATAAGGGTCAGTGGTCAGAGAGCAACAAAGAACACAACTTTAGAGACTGCCAAGTTACAGGTTTTTGACCACGAGTATCAAGACTTTCCTGAGGGCTGCCTTGACATCCTTGTTCTTCAGGCTGTAGATGAGAGGGTTCAAGGTGGGGCTCACAGTGGAATAGAGTACAGCCATCACCTTGCCCATCCCGGGGGAGTAGCTGGAGCCGGGGCTCAGATAGGTATAGATGATGGTGGAGTAGTATGAGGTGACCACGATGAGATGGGAGGAGCAGGTAGAGAAGGCTCGCTTCTTCCCCTCAGCTGTACGAATCTTCAGGATGGTGGAGATGATGAAGCCATAGGACACCATGGTGAGCAGGAAGTTCAGCATGGCAAAGAAGATGTCAGCCATAACTGCCATGATGTTATTCACATATGTAGAGGAGCAGGAGAGTAGCAGCAGAGGGGGGATCTCACAGAAGAAGTGATCAATCACGTTGGGGCCACAGAAGTTCAGCCGTAACATCAGGCAGGCATTGACTCCAGCTCCTAGCACGCTGATGCCCCACACAGCTCCGGCCAGTGCGGCGCACACCCTGGGGCCCATCATGGAGCTGTAGTGCAATGGCTGGCAGATGGCCACGTAACGGTCATAGGCCATAGCGGTGAAGAGCAGCACCTCCCCGGCCACTGACCACGACAGGAAGTACATCTGGGTCATGCAGCCTCTGTAGGAGATGCTTCTCTTCTCTGCCACCAGGATCGCGAGCAGCTTGGGCACCACAGTGCATGCACAGATGATATCCAGCACAGACAGGTTGACCAGGAAGAAGTACATGGGCGTGTGGAGCCTGGAGCTGAAGATGATGGCCACAATTATGAGGGAATTGCCACAGAGGGCCGTGGTGTAGAGGCAGAGGAAGAGAATGAAGAAGAGGACCTGGAGCTGCGGCCCTTCCGAGAAGCCCTGCAGGATGAACTCTGTCACCAGCGTCTGATTACTCATGGCCTTTGACCCGTCTGTTCAATCTCTTTCTTGCTCTGCAGCTGGGCTGGAAAAAAGTGTCTGGAATTAGTGGTCTAAGTGTGGAATAAGTAGGTCAAGATAATTCGTACGTCAGCCTCTCCCAGAATCTTTCATTAGACTCAGGCACCGCCAGCTAACAAGCTCCTCAGAAAAATGGGCGGGTGTGCTGACCTTTGCTCCCTCCTGCCACCACTGCACCCAGGACCACCTCCCCACAGACACCCCACCGTGGCACAACAGCCTCCCACAGTGATCCTCCGATCATGCCATGTCCCTGTGAGAGCCCTTCAGGAGATGACGCGACATGTCCACGGTGGGCCTGAAGGTGTCTCCATGTCCTGTCCTGGCCAGGGAGTACCACGCACCGCCCCCGCTCTTCCCCCCTCCGCCCCTTCCTCTGCCTGGTTCCCCCGATCCCTTCACATCCCTTGATGAACTTCCCCAGACATGAGCTTCTTCCTCAGTGGACATCAGACCTGACATGGAGCCTGGGCTCTGCTTAGGGGGACAGAAGATGATGGAGGCAGGAGGACAGGAGGTGGGGCAGGTAAATGTGCAGGCAGGAGGGAGACCTAAGTCACCGCGGGGGGTGAACATGAGGTCCAGGCTGCGAGGTATAGTCAAGTCCAGACTGGGAAGGTCAGAGGTGATACAGGCATTCTTGGAAGCAGGGAGGATCTTACAGGTTGAGGATCGAGGGCAGTCCCACCAGAAGAGAGCAGAATAGAGGGGTTTCCCGGAGGGCAGTGTTGCTGATTCTGCCCCAGTGACTTCCCCGTCCTGGGAAGGGGGCATCCAGTCCAGCGCAGGCGTCAAAGAGTCTGGTGGCAACTCCCAGCTGCTTCTGCAGGGGTGACCTTGTCCATAGCCCTTATTCTGGCTGGTTTTGTGCTGGCACATCGGAAATCAGCATGACTGCTGGTGTATTTTATATTTCTCAGTCATGTTTCTTGTATGAGAACAGACACAGGGTAACATTTCAAGGATGAAATAGGCCTGATGACAAGTGGATATGTCGGGCTCATTGAGAAGGCAGGCACACAGTTACACAGCAGATAGAGTTATTGTGGTCCTGTGGTCAGGACCACACATGGCCACAAGCACACTCTGCGTATCTGCAGACACACTGGGCCTTCTCAGACAGCCAGCAAGGGACTTCTGAGAAAGCCATGCAGCTGTTGCAGAACAGATGACAGTGTTACTACTGTGGGAGCATCTTCCAACCCAAGCCCAGATCAGCCTCCAGTCCACTGGGAGCCGGAGACAGCCCAACTCTGTGTGCCTGCCACTTACGTATGTAAGTAAAGCACCTTTTGAAGGGTTCCCACCACAAATGAGTGACAAGTTGTATCGTCACTGTTTTAATTTTGACTTTGTACTACAAAGGTACAGACATGCCCCAAGTTCACAGGGGCAACCCAGTCTTAAGAAAAATATCTCTGGGGGCACTTGGGTGGCTCAGTGGGTTAAAGCCTCTGCCTTCTGCTCAGGTCATGATCTCAGGGTCCTGGGATCGAGCCCCACATCGGGCTCTCTGCTCAGCAGGGAGTCTGCTTCCCCCTCTCTCTCTGCCTGCCTCTGCCTACTTGTGATTTCTCTGTCAATTAAATAAAATCTTAAAAAAAAGAAAAATATCTCTGCTTGAAATATCATGTGTGACTGGGTTAGCATCTTCATTTTTATAACCCCAAGAGATCTTCCTGTTGGAAAGGCCAGCAGGCATAGGGGAAGCCACCCCATCTTCTGAAATAGTCTGTCAATTGCTCGTGTCCTGTGCAGTAATGTATTAATAGGGACATTCTTGGAAGTGTTATTAAATACACCATTCTGGTGACTGGACCCAAAGTCAGACCCTCTCAGGCTTTTCCCAGTCCAGAAAAGAGAACACTGCACAGAGCAAGCTGTTTCTGCTGCTGCCCTTGGCTTGGGCTGTGCTGTGAGCATGTGGGGCCCGAGAGGAGCAGAGAGGTAGCAATCTGAGCATCAGAGGAAAGCAGTGGGAACACAGAAGCATCCTAAGGAAAACCATGCTCTCCTTCCCTGTCACAGTCTGAGCCTGGACACTGTGTGGTCAGCAGCCAGTTTAAAAACTTGATGACATGGCAATTTATTATAACAACATGTTCTCTCAAAAAAGCAGAAGTCAGTTGTGTTTAAACCGGACAGACCTGCGCGCGACACCAGGGCACAGCCAGGGTACACGGACCCCTCCAAGCAGAAATGGGAGCCCTTCAGGACACTGGGCTCTGGGAGGCATCAGGTCACTGCAGACACGATCACACTCACACCCGAGACCTTACAGAATGTGCATCACCCAGAGGGAAAAGGGAACAGCTTTCAAGCCAGCCTCTGATCTGTCTTACATCCTTGGGGTCAGGAGAAGGGACAAGTGGAGCAGCACCCACCTCAGAGGGGAGGCGTGCTGCCCTTGGCCTCCTGGACAGGTGTTCGGAGGTGTCCGCTGGTGTCCTGGAGAGGACGCTGCACAGCCCCACACTCGCACCTGCTCTGACCTGCAAAACTCAGGGACGTGGACCTTGGTCACAAAGTCCTAGCCCCTCCCTCCTTCCCTGCCCTGCTCTCTCTGGGACCACTGAAAATGATGAAAACTTATCCCCTAAAATTAAAAATTGCTATAATAATAATAATTTTTGACCTAGCAAACAAAAGTTTCATGTCCTAAGTCATTTTGTTCCACTAATTTTGTGAAATGAATCTAATAATAGCAAGAGATCCATTATCAAGAATAAATACACAGCGTGACTTAACAAATTGTGGAGCCAATGGAAGCTTCTTTCTGAGTCCCGGAAACATTGCAGATGGCCCTTAAATTGCCTAGGGAGTCCCCTCGGGCTTGACTCTGAAGAAACAAACAAGTGCCCTTGTGCTGGCACTTCAGAGTCCTCACTCAGGTCCTCGCTCAGTGGCAAGTGGGGTCAGTGGGGTCTGCTGAGGATGGGACAGGACAGCAGCCAGAGCCCAGCATGGCCTGCTTTTAACCAGGCAGCTCTGCTGTGTGATGTCATGAGTGAAAGTGTTAACCCATCGGGATCCAGCTCCAGATTCTGTCACTTAGAGGGATTCAGGAGCCCTGGGGGCCTTGGGGCCTGAGGGCAGTGGCCTCAGCGCAGAGTGAGTTGTACAGAGAGACAAGGCAAGCGGTATTGGCAGGAGCTGTCACTCCAAGTTAGATAGGAAACTTACTTCCTCCTACGGGGCTGTGATGGGGAATGTCTGCCAGATACCAACATTCTCTGTGCACACTCTGAGCGCTGGTTTCTCCTGGAAACACAGTGCTAGAAGGTTTCTTGGAGTGACAACACTGACGCTTAGTGTACAGATGAGACAGCAGGTGCAGAGAGGGGAGGGCATCAGACCATCACGGGCCTGTGGATGACAAGGCAGGGCTCAACACAGCACCACATGCTCCTCCAGCCACTAGGCTGGGAGGCTGTCCAGGACGCAGAATAGGGAACAGTGGGAGTTCTGGGCAGCACTGGCGGGGGCAGGTGTGCCAGCGGGTGTGGGGGCAGGAGGCTTGGCCATGGCTGGGGACAGGCAGGACAGGCCAATAACAGCCCCAGAGCAGCAGCCAGTGGGGGCGGCTGAGCCAATCTGAGCACTTATGATATGACAATTTCCATGGGTTTTCTCCCTCCCTCCCTCCCTCCCTCCCTCCCTCCCTCCCTCCTTTCTTTCCTTCTTTCCTACCTTTCTTCTTTCCTTCCTCCCTCCCTTCCTCCATCCCTTTCTTTCTTCCTTCTTCCTTCCTTCTCTTTCTCACTCTTTGTCTCTCTCTCCCTCCCTTCCTTCCTTTCAGCTCAATTAGCCAACAACTAGTACATCATTAGTTTTTGATGTAGTGTTCAATGATTCATAGCTGCATATCATACCCAGTGCTCTTCATATCATGTGTCCCCCTTAATACCCATTACTCAGCTACCCCATCTCCCCACTCCCCCTTCTTTAATGCTCAGTTTGTTTCCCAGGGTCCATAGTCTCTCACGGTTCATCTCCCTCTTTGATTTCTCCCCCTTCAGATTTCCCTCCTGTGCCCTGTGGTCCTCCATGCTATTCCTTATGTTCCACATATGAATAAAACCGTATGATAATTGTCTTTCTCTGCTTGACTTATTTCACTCAGCATAATCCCCTCCAGTCCCATCCATGTCAATGTAAATGGTGGGTATTCATCCTTTCTGATGGCATTGTACGCATGGACCACATCTTTATCCAACATCTGTTGAAGGACATCTTGGGTCCTTCCACAGTTTGGCTATCATTGTCATTGTTGCTATGAACATTGGGGTGCATGTGCCCCTTCTTTGCACTACATCTGTACCTTTGGGGTAAATACCTAGTAGTGCAATTGTAGGATCATAGGGTAGCTCTATTTTTAACTTCTTGAAGAACCTCCATACTGTTTTCCAGAGTGGCTGCACCAGCTTATATTCCCACCAACAGAGTAAGAGGGTTCCCCTTTCTCCACATCCTTGCCAATATTTGTTTTTCCTGTCTTGTTGATTTTTGCCATTCTAACTGGTGTGAGGTGGTATTTCATTGTGGTTTTGATTTATAGTTCCCTGATGGCTAATGATGTTGAACATTTTTCATGTGTCTGTTGGCTATTTGTATGTCTTCTTTGGAGAAGTGTCTGTTCATGTCTTCTTGACTGGATTATTTGTTTTTTTTTTTTTAAACTTTATTTTATTTTTTCAGTGTTCCAGGATTCATTGTTTATGCACCATACCCAGTGCTCCATGCAATATGTGCCTTCCTTAGTACCCACCACCAGGCTCACCCATCCCCCTCCCCCCTCCCCTCCAAAACCCTTTGTTTCTCAGAGTCCACAGTCTCTCATGGTTCATTCATCTCCCCCTCCGATTTATTTCCCCCAAATTCTCCTCTCCATCTCCCAATGTCCTCTGTGTTATTCCTTATGCTCCACAAGTAAGTGAAACCATATAATTGACTCCCTCTGCTTGACTTATTTCACTCGGTGTAGTCTCCTCCAGTCCCAACCATGTTCGTACAAAAGTTGGGTATTCATCTTTTCTGATGGAGGCATAATACTCCATTGTATATATGGGTCACATCTTCTTTATCCATTTGTTTGTAGAAGGGCATCTTGGCTCTTTCCAGAGTTTGGTGACTGTGGCCATTGCTGCTATGAACATTGGGGTAAATATGACCCTTCTTCTCACTACATTTGTATTTTTGGGGTAAATACGCAGAAGTGCAATTGTAGGGTCATGGGGTAGCTCTATTTTTAATTTCTTAAGGAATCTCCACACTGTTTTCCAAAATGGCTGCACCAACTTGCATTCCCACCAACAGTGTAAGAGGGTTCCCCTTTCTCCACATTCTCTCCAAGACTTGTTCACTATCTTGTTAATTTTGGCCATTCTAACTGGTGTAAGGTGGTATCTCAAAGTGGCTTTGATTTGAATCTCCCAGATGGCTAATGATGATGAACATTTATTCATGTGTCTGTTAGCCATTTGTATTTCTTCTTTGGAGAAATGTCTGTTCATATCTTCTGTGCATTTTTTGATGTGATTATCTGTTTTGTGTGTGTTGAGTTTGAGGAGTTCTTTATAGATCTTGGATATCAGCCCTGTGTCTGTAGTGTCATTTGTGAATATCTTCTCCCATTCCGTGGGTCACCTTTTTGTTTTGTTGACTGTTTCCTTTGCTGTGCAGAAGCTTTTGATCTTGATGAAGTCCCAAAGGTTCATTTTCACTTTTATTTCCTTTGCCTTTGGCATTTTTTTTGGGTGTTGAGTTTGAGAAGTTCTTTATAGATCTTGGATACCAGCCCTTTATTTGTCATGTCTTTTGTAAATATCTTCTCCCATTTTGTAGGTTACCTTTTGTTTTTTTTGACTATTTCCTTTGCTGTGCTGAGCTTTTTATTTGAATGAAGTCCCAATAGTTCATTTTTGCTTTTGTTTCCCTTGGCATTAGAGACATGTCTTGCAAGAAGTTTCTGTGGCCAAGGTCAAAGAGGCTCATGTCTATGTTTTTCTCTAGGATTTTAATAGATTCCTGTCTCACATTGAGGTCTTTCATCCATTTTGAGTATATCATCATGTATGGTGTAAGGGAATGGTCCAGTTTCATTCTTCTGCATTTTGGCTGTCTAGTTTTTCCAGCACCATTTATTGAAGAGACTGTTTTTTTTCCATTGGATATTTTTTCCTGCTTTGTTAAAGATTAGTTGACCATAGAGTTGAGAGTCCATTTCTGGAGTCCCTATTCTGTTCTACTGGTCTATGTGTTTGTTTTTGTGCCAGTACTATGCTGTCTTGATGATCACAACTTTATAATATAGCTTCAAGTCAGGCATTGTGATACCCCAGCTTTGGTTTTCTTTTTCAGAATTCCCCTAAATGATTTGGGAGTCTTTTCTGGTTCCACACAAATTTTAGGATTGTTTGTTACAGCTCTGTGAAAAATGTTGATTGTATTTTGATAGAGATTGCATTGAATGTGTGGATTGCTCTGAGTATCCTTTCTCAATTAAAACTCTGCAAAGTATAGGGATAGAAGGAAGATATGACAATGTCATATAAGCCATCTACGAAAAGCCCACAGCAAGTATCATTCTCAGTGAGGAAAAAATGAGAGACAAGATGCCTTTTGACAGATGAATGGATAAAGAAGACGTGGTTCATATATTATATGAACATTATTCAGCCATCAGAAGGGATGAATACCCACCATTTGCATTGACATGGATGGAAATGGAGGGGACTATGCTGAATGAAGTAAGTCAAGCAGAGAAAGACAATTAGCATATGCTTTCACTCAACTTGGGAGATCTCCATCTCGTAAGTCTCGTAAAAATCAGGCCTGTGTACATTGTGTTTTCTGTTTTGGTGGAATTGTCTTACCCCTTGTTATTTTGTGGACCATTTTGTGGACTGACCGACTGACGAGACTGATAACCATGGGCAACATTCCATTCAGCCCCCTAGACTTGACCCTAGCTCACTGGAAGGAAGTTAGGGAAATAGCTCGGAACCAGAGTGTGGCCATTAAGAAGGACAAGCGGATTACCTTGTGCAGGTCAGAATGGCCCACCTTTGAGGGAGCTAATTGGCCACCGAGGGGAGCTTTGACATAAGTATGATCAGAATTTTACAGTGCCTAATCTACAGCCCTCGTTCGGGCCATCCAGATCAGGTTCCCTATATAGTGACCTGGAGGGAACTCGTTGACAGGGACGCCTCGGCTTGGGTTAGGCCTTTCTTACCACCAAATCCCTCCTCTATTCCTTCCCCTACCCCAGTACTCGTTCAAAAGACACAGGGGGAAGAGAAAGAAGAGAGAGAAACTAAGAAGAAAGAAAAGAAGTTACACCCGCCTGTCCTCCAGGGAGGAAGCACAGAGGAGGAAATGTTTCCCCCTCCATACTCCCCACCCCAGTTAACCCAACCCAATGCACAAGAGGAGGACTCTGAGGAAAATAAAAATGTTCCAGCTGTGCCCTCAGCTCCAGAGGGTCCCGCCTGGTCAACCCGCTGGCGCCGAGGAGTTACACCTCCTCATAATTCTATTGCCCTTCCCCTTTGCCCTATAGGTCCTGAGGATGCAGATGGTTGACAACAGTTCCAATACTGGCCATTTGCTACTAGTGATCTCTACAATTGGCGTACTCAAAATGCCCCCTTTTCTGAGAAACCCCAGGATTTAATTCGTTTGTTTGAAACTATTCTTTTCACTCACCAGCCCACTTGGGATGATTGTAGCCAGCTTTTACAGGTCCTTTTCACCACAGAGGAGAGGGATCATATCTGGGAAGGGGCCCAGAGACTCGTCCCTGGCCCTACCGGAGCGCCCATCACAGATCCTGCCCTGATTGCTGCCTATTTTCCTGAGACCCGACCAGAGTGGGACTACAATAACAGCTGAAGGTAGGGAGCGGCTCCTCGTCTATCACCAGGCTCTGTTGGCAGGTCTCAAGGCGGCGGCTCGCCGACCTACTAATATGGCCAAAATTTATGATGTTAGACAGGGAGAAAATGAAAGTCCGGCAGCATATCTTGAGTGGCTCATGGAAGCTTTTAGTCAATACACCCCGTATAATCTAGAGACCCAGGAGTCCACTCAGATTATGTTTGCCTACATAAATCAGGCTGCACCAGACATAGAGCGAAAGTTGCAGGCTCTAGACAGGCTCGGTGAAAAGTCTGTTAGGGATCTAGTAGCAGCGGCAGAGAAGGTTTACAATAAAAGAGAGACAGAAGAACAAAAACAGGAGAGGAAGGACAGGGAACGTGAAATCATGCATGAAAGGAGAGACAGAGCTAAGGAAAAGAGTTTGGCTAGAATTCTGGAGCAACAACAGGCCCAACACAAGAAAGACCTCAGGGAAATCCTGACCTCCGTACAAGCAGTTAGACGGTCTTCCTCTCCAGGGAAGGAACAGAGGCCCAAACCCCAGTCAAAAGTGGGGAAAAATCAGTGTGCCTATTGCAAGGAGGAGGGGCATTGGATCAAGAATTTCCCAGAGCTAGCCAAGAAAAAGGAAAAAGAACAGAAAGTAGGATCAAGAGTGTTGCCAGCCTTAGAGTTGGCTGAAGACAGTGACTGAGGGAGTCGGGGCTCAGACCCCCTCCCTGAGCCTGGGGTAACATTGAAAGTGGAACCCAGTCACGTTCATGGTAGACACGGGAGCAGAAAATTCAGTGTTATTAGACCCGAGAGGGCCAATGTCCACTAAAACAACGTGGGTACAGGGTGCGACGGGCACCAAACCCTATAAATGGACCACCCGAAGAACAGTGGACTTGGGAGTGGGCCAAGTACCCACTCATTTTTAGTTATCCCTGACTGCCCCTATCCATTGCTTGGACGTGATCTGCTAACAAAAATGAAAGCTCAGATACAGTTCACGGGCAGTGGGGCTTCTGTGACGGACTCAAGAGAAAAGCCTGTTAGTATACTAATAACTAGTAAGTTAGAAGAGGAGTATAGACTGTACCAGCATCCCAAGCTTGAGTCTCCAGAAAATGAGTGGCTACGGGTGTTTCCCCAAGCATGGGCAGAAACTGGGGGAATGGGACTGGCAAAACATTGTCCTCCAATCTTTGTGGAGCTCAAAGCTGGGGCAGACCCAGTAAAAGTTTGCCAGTACCCTGTGTCACTAGAAGCAAAGAAGGGGATCACTGCCCACATCAGAAAATTGTTAGATTTAAGAGTCCTGAAGCCCATCCAGTCAGCTTGGAATACCCCACTATTGCCTGTCGAAAAGCCAAATTCTGATGATTATAGACCAGTACAAGATTTGAGAGAAGTTAACAAGAGGGTAATGGACATTCAACCAACAGTCCCAAACCCGTATACCCTGCTGAGCTCCCTGTCACCAAGCCATGTGTGGTATACTGTGTTGGATCTAAAGGATGCCTTTTTTAGCCTGCCCTTAGCCCCACAGAGCCAAAGCTACTTTGCGTTCACCTGGCACGATCCTGAAATTCGGATAAGCGGTCAACTGACCTGGACCAGACTGCCTCAAGGATTCAAGAACTCACCTACCGTCTTTGACTAGGCGTTACATGAAGACCTGAGTGAGTACCGCTCCAAAAATCCTGAAATAAGCCTATTGCAATATGTGGATGACTTGTTAATAGCCGCTCCAGACGAGGATAGCTGCCTAAAGGGAACGGCTAGGCTCTTAAAGACTCTTGGCAACCTGGGCTATAGGGCCTCCGCTAAAAAGGCACAAATCTGTAAACCTGAAGTCACCTATCTGGGCTTCATACTGAAAGAGGGCAAGCGCTGGCTGTCGGATGCACGTAAAGAAACCGTGCTAAGAATCCCTGTGCCCAAGTCAGCCAGGCAAGTCAGAGAGTTCCTGGGAACAGCGGGCTTTTGCTGGCTGTGGATACCTGGCTTCGCTGAGATGGCCAAGCCTCTATATGAAGCCACCAAAAATCTTCCCAAATTTACTGGACTGAGCAGATGCAGAAAGCCTTTGAGGCAATCAAGAGAAGCCTCCTGGAGGCCCCTGCCTTAGGCCTACCTGATGTGAACACTATTTGTGGCAGAAAATAAAGGAATAGCAAAGGGAGTGCTCACCCAGCCAATTGGACCTTGGAAACGGCCGGTGGCCTATTTGTCAAAGAAATTAGACCCTGTTGCTGCTGGGTGGCCCCCATGTCTGAGCATTATAGCTGCCGTAGCTCTCTTAGTGAAGGATGCTGATAAATTGACTTTGGCACAGAACCTGACTGTGGCCACTCCACACGCTCTAGAGGGAGTGCTAAAACAACCGCCCGACCGATGGATGAGCAATGCCCGCATGGTCCATTACCAGACCCTGTTACTTAACCCTGCGCGGATCAGCTTTTGCGTACCTACAACATTAAACCCAGCCACTCTGCTGCTGGACCCGGATCTGAAAGCTCCCTTGCGTGACTGCGAGCAGATCCTGGCCCAAATGCATAGCCTCAGGCCAGACTTGTCGGACTTGCTGCTACCACATGCCGAGCATGCCTGGTTCACAGATGACAGCAGCTTCATTCGAGATGGACAAAGGTACACGGGTGTGGCGGTCACTACGGACACAGAGATAGTGTGGACAGGAGCCCTCCCCCAGGGGACATCTGCACAAAGAGCAGAATTAATGGCACTAATGAAGGCCCTACAGATGGGAAAAGGAAAAAGACTAAATATGCGCTTTTGGCACCGCGCATGTCCATGGGGCCATCTCTCAAGAGAGGGGGCTACTGACAGCTGAAGGGAAGGTCATTAAGAAAAACAAGAGATTTTAAGTCTCGTCCAGGCCCTATGGGAGCCAGCAGAAATTGCCATTATGCACTGTCCGGGTCATCAAAACGGAGCTGATCCAGTGACTAGAGGAAACAATTTGGCCGACCGGGCAGCCAGGGAAGCGGCCCTCCAGCCCAGCACCAGGGTGTTGACTCTAGTGGACCCAGGGCCACGAGAGTTGCCTCCTATACCTCAGTATTCTCAAGAAGACTTAGAGTGGATAAAGACAATTCCCATGGCCCACAAGCCTCCAGACAGAGAAGGAAACAAAGACTGGTGGAAAGCTTGTGAGGGGAAGCTTATCTTGCCGCAAGAGCTGGGCAACGGGATTCTTAAAAGGATCCACCGAGCTTCTCACATGGGAACTTGGAGAATGCAGGACTTGCTCCGACACTCCAAAGTGAAAATTGGACAAGAAAATCAGCTTATTGAGGACATTGTTAAAAACTGTAAGGCCTGCCAGCTCACCAACGCCCCCAATCAGCCGGTTACAAAAGGAGCTCGCCTCCGTGGGGATAGGCCAGGTGCGTATTGGGAAGCAGATTTTACCGAAATTAAACATAGAAAATTTGGATACAAATATTTGCTAGTTTTTGTAGACACCTTTTCAGGATGGGTTGAAGCTTATCCCACAAAGCATGAGACTGCGAGTGTCGTGGCCAAGAAGATCCTAGAAGAGATCCTGCCCAGGTATGGCTTCCCATCCACCACTGGGTCGGACAATGGACCGGCCTTCATCTCAAAAGTAAGTCAGGGAATAGCCACTGCACTGGGGACGGATTGGAAATTGCATTGTGCTTATAGACCCCAGAGTTCAGGACAGGTAGAAAGGATGAATCGGACTCTAAAAGAGACCTTAACTAAATTGGCCCTAGAGACTGGCGCAGACTGGGTGTCACTCCTTCCTTTTGCTTTGTTTAGAGTAAGAAATTCTCCCTATCAGCTTGGCTTTACTCCTTTTGAAATAATGTATGGACACCCCCCACCCATTATCCCTAGCCTTCCGGCTGAATTGTTTGCTGACTTGGATGCTACTGAATTCTTGTGTAAACTTGACTATTTGCAGTTTGTGCATAAGAGTGTGTGGCCCCAGAATAAAAAGAGAACCCATCACGGCCATTACCTGGAGCTTACTGCTAGGAGCTAGCCTAGGAGGACTTGCTACAGGGATAGCCTCCCTTGTCCAACAAAGAGGGTATTATGATGACCTACGAATGGCTATAGGTGAAGATATTAAAAGGATAGAGGAGTCCATCTCTCACCTCCAAGAATCATTAACATCACTGTCAGAGGTGGTCCTCCAGAATCGAAGAGGCTTAGATTTACTGTTCCTACAGCAAGGGGGGCTCTGTGCCGCATTAGAAGAATGTTATTTTTATGTTGACCATTCAGGAATAGTAGAAGATAACATGGCTAAGGTCAGAGAAGGACTAGAGAAGAGACAAAGAGAGTACGAGTCAAGACAAGGCTGGTTTGAAAGGTGGTTCAATTATTCCCCATGGCTTACTACCTTAGTATCTACTTTATTGGGACCCTTGGTGATTATTATTCTGTTGATAACACTTGGACCTTGCATTCTAAATAGATTGGCACAATTCATGAAAGACAGATTGAACACTATACAGCTAAGGGTACAGAGAAGT
Organism: Taxidea taxus jeffersonii; assembly: GCA_003697995.1. Lineage (NCBI taxonomy): Eukaryota > Metazoa > Chordata > Mammalia > Carnivora > Mustelidae > Taxidea > Taxidea taxus. The sequence continues at coordinate 46,369 of RCUC01157283.1, read as the reverse complement.
AGGTACATACCTCTTCCGGACAAAGAGCTGTTGGAGTTTAGTTTCGGGCCTGAACCACAGGATTGTGCTTCATGTCCATAAGTCAAGGGGTGGGACGAAGGGTTAAAGTAACTCTATTTTGAGGCAGTAGCCATTTTGTTGTTTACATTAAACTGAGTGACCAGAGCGCACATAAATTCCAGCAACAGAATTGGTTACTTCGTAGATAAGACCTAATGGTCTTGCTACTCCCTGCAACTTTCCCGCCCTGATACAAACAACTTTCAAAAAATATCCCCTAGACAAAGTAGCCAATCCCCGCTGAAGAGCACAGCTTAAGCAACCCCAGCACCAATCATTTTAAAGGTCGCCAATACGTGTGATTTACGTGTGACTTTGTGCCCGATACTTTGTGGTTTTTGCCTTTCTAAGCCCTGTGAAATTTCAGCCAGGGGCCTTCCTCCTAAGCTCCGCTGTGTTGGTGTGTGGGACGAGGCCCGAGCTGCAGCCCGCCTGAATAAAGCCTTGCTTTTGCATTTCGGAACGTCTGGCTCTCGGTGGTCTTCTTGGTGGTGGTCCTGCGATCTGGGCAGTACAATATACAATGGCTGACTGAACATAATTTTAAAAATTTGAGAGCTTTTCCTTAAGGTCAGGAACATGACATGGATGTCCCCTCTCACCCCTATTGTTCAACATAGTACTAGAGGCCCTAGCCTCAGCAATCAGACAACAACAACAACAAAAGAATAAAAGGCATTCAAATTGGCAAAGAAGAAATGAAACTCTATTTGCAGATGGCATGATACTTTATATGGAAAACTCACCCACAAAGACTCCACAAATTACTAGAATTCAGCAACGTGGCAGGATAAAAAACCAATGCACAGAAATCAGTGGCATTTATATACACTAATAATGTGACTGAAGAAAGAGAAATTAAGGAATCGATTCCACTTACAATAGCACCAAAAACCTTAAGATACCTTGGAATAAACCTAACCTAAGAGGTAAAGGATCTATAATCTAGAAACTACAGAATGCTTATGAAAGATATTGAGGAAGACACAAAAAGATAGAAAAATATTCCATGCTCATGGATTGGAAGAATGAAAACTGTGAACATATCTATGTGTGTGTGTGGGGGGGGGGTTGACATCTTATTTGCATTTCCCCAACTTTTTAAAGTTAAAATTAGCAAATAAGAATTGTATCTATTCAAGATGTGTTACTTAATATTTTCCCCTAAGGATTCCTACACTTTTTTCCTTGTGGTGAAATACTCATAACACAAAGTTTACTATTTTAACTATTTTAAAGTGAACAATTTAGTGGCACTGACTACATCCTCATCACTATCTCAGTCCAGAGCTTTTTCATTGCCCAAATAGAGACCCTGTAGCTATTAATGGTCACTCCACATCCCCACCCATGGCTGGGCAACCACCAGTCTGCACTGCAGTATATGGTGTTTCTCGTCATGGAAACTTCCTATCCTCACGGTAGCAGGAACAACAGCAACAAGACATGCACTGAAGACCATTGTGGGGCCACAGCTAGGCCATGGCCCCTCTCTCCAGGGCAGCGCATCTGGTAGAACCAAGGTAGCCAGACACCATTTTCCAGATGTTGAAGACAGCAAGTTACAGAACAAAAAGCATATCTTCTTGCTAACATAAAAGTTACAGGCAGGGGCATCATTCTTTATACAAACACAGGCACACAAATGCACAGGCAGCAGTTTGCTCGCACAACGAGTACACAACAGTGGTGCTGGGTACGTGGTCAAGGGGTCTTGGCTTTGTCTTGTAATGTTTCAGCTGCCCAGCAGGATGTGTTTGTGGACTGTGTCCATATAATGAATTGGATTGAGAGGAAACAGGAAAAGTGTAAGAGAGGGACCAATGTGACAGGTAAAAGGCAGGAACGGCAGCCCACAGAGAGACAGAGGCATTGGGACACCTTGAGGAATAGCTGGCTAGGCTCCCCCCCCCCCACCCTTCAGAGCCTGACAGCACGGACTGCTTTGTTTTCAATGTTATTCTTTCCACCACAACAAGTACCCTCCTTCATCCCCCTTCTCCTCCCCTCTGCTGACCATCAGTGTGTTCTCTAGACTTAATGGTCTGTTTCTTAGTTTCTCTCCCTCTCTTTTTTTGCTCATTTGTTTTTTTTTTTTTAAGATTTTATTTATATATTTATTCAACAGAGATCGCAAGTAGGCAGAGAGAGAGAGAGGAGGAAGCAGGCTCCCCGCAGAGCAGAGAGCCTGATGTGTGACTCCATCCCAGGACCCTGGGAGCATGACCTGAGCCGAAGGCAGAGGCTTTAACCCACTGAGCCCCCCAGGAGCCCCTTTGCTCATTTGTTTTGCCTTTTAATTTCCACATGTGAGTGAGATCATAGGATAATTGTTTTTCTCTGACTAACTTATTCCACTTTAGAATACTCTCTAGATCCACCCATGTCATTGCCAATGGGAAGATTTTGTTCTTTTTCTTTGCTGAGTAATATTCCATTGTGATCCACCACATCTGCAGCATGAAGTGTTCAATAGTGGGAATTCCAGTGAGTGATAAGCTGAATGTTGGTTATTATGGGCTGGTCCCAGGGTTGCAAAGTCCAGAGGCCAGTTCAGAATGAAACTGCTCTTTGGAGTCTTACTCTAGAAGCAGTGTTTAGATTTTAGGGAAGAATTTCCAGGTTTAATCAAGTTTCATTCTAATTCTCAAAGCAAACCTATGGGATAGGTGCCAAACCCACCCCAGTGTGGAGCTACGTGGCTCCAGCAGCTCCTGTCTTCCATTACCCTAGGCCCTCCACAGCATCATTCTTGTTGCCACACACCTGCTCTCCCGCTGTCAGGAAGGCCCCTCCATAGGCCCCTGAGCGTAAAGAACGTGCTCTCCTTGGTGCACAGTACTCACCACCTCCCTCACTCCAGGCCCCAGGGACATTTCCATTCAGAATCACGGTGGTCTGTTTACCAACAGATGGTGTTTCCAGCCCAAACTGAACACAAATCCTACAGACAAAACTCTGACATTATCCTGCCTGCTGGATGGACACAGGATTGTGGCTGTGGAGGCTGGGAGTGAGAGAGTTGTGGTAGGAGGCATGTAGAGGGCTGGTCCAGAAAAGGTCGGCAGAGATCAGCCAGACTCAGTCCTTGGGGCAGGGAGGTGGAGGTTAGGAAAAAAAGTGACCTGGTCAGAAGGCGGAAAACACCTGTCTCTGTGGATGTCAGGATGGACATGATGGTCACCATGTCTGTGATGTATAGCACCCACCCTGCAGAGACTCTGGCCCCTGCCTTGCCTGGTGCCCAGTGGTCCTCACACATTAGCTGACTTCAGAGGAAGATACATGGTGGTAGCCTAGCAATCTGAGAGGTCTGATGGGTGTCTTCATCAACAAATTGTGGAACACTGTGTGCATTTGTGTCTGTAACCAGTAACACATTGAGGGGCCTAGCAAAGTTCCTGCACACACAGCTGATGAGGTTTTCTTACTCCTGCCATTCTGTTTTCCATCCAGAGGGAACCGAGTGTCTGAGCAAGGAGCTCAGGGCCTCTCCGGAGCGGAGGTGAGAATTACTGTGAGTGCATGGCATACCTGGGGGCCTGGTGGGGACCCAGCCTCACATCAGGAGATGCTGGCACCCAGGAAGGGTAGACAGCCAAGTAACCAAGAACTGTGTGTGCCAGGTGAGACTGGCCAGGTAAGGAGGTGCTCTGTGTGTCAGGTGAGATGTCAGACCATGACTTCATAAGCACTGGTATGAATGAAGGATCATGAGCTGGAGAAAACTGGGCTTTGAGGAAGCTCCCCTGAGGCCAGCATGGGAAGTAGATAAGGGTAGGCTTAAGGGAGGAAAACCAGTGAACAGTTTTATAGCAATAAGGGCAAGAAATTGGGAAGGCAATAGAGTGGGGCCATGAAGGGAGAATGTGTCTTGAGGTGTTTGAGGAGGTTGGTGGGCGCCCAGGAGGTGTGGTGGACAGAGGAGGAGCCAGGATGGCCCTGGGCTTGGCCCATGGATTCTTGAGATGTGAACATAGAATTGCTATTCTCATCATCCCAGAAGCTCCAGTATGAGGAGACTACACAATAGTGGGGGCTTTCTGCCTTCGTGCTGCAGACAGAACAGACACTGGGGACATGTCAAGAGTTGGCAATAGTGAGAGTATTTGGAAAGTGACTTCACTGATGGATTCTCTTGTTCATAAAGTGTGGATAAACATACCTCAAAGAAGTAGTATAAATGTTAATTTGGAGAGACAGTGGAGACTTGCCACCAGTTCTAACTCCCAGTGTTTAAGAATTGGTGGGCATGTGGTTTGGGAGGTGAGAGTTCCAAGTGGTGAAAGCATAGGTTTTGGGAGAGACAGAGAGCCTGTCCAATCCTCACTGAATTTCAACCCAGGCTTCCTGCAAACACCACTCTCCTGGGACATATGCATGGGGACTTGGGGACCCACCCAGCCTGCCCCTTGCTCTGGGCCTTTCCTCCCCATGTGCCTGGCAGAGTCCCTCACCTTCTGACTTTGGCTTTCCCACCCTCCTGGTCTCTCCCATGTTCTGCACTGGGTGTCTCTCTCCTACCCTTTTAGAGACCTCCTTTGGCTCTGCCCTCTCTCCCCCACAACATGGCTTTCCCCCCTTACTGACTCCTCACACTGTTCACATATTTAAAGCAAATAAGCAAAAAGACAAAGCAATCTTTCCTGGAAGTCATATCCCCTCACAGCCTGAGGTTTTGAAGGATCATTTTGTGCGGACCTTCACTTTCAAAGGCAGTCCTCGCCCTGTTCTCATGCTCCTGCCTGCACTGGGGTATCTCCTGGAAGGGGCTCTTGCTCCCGTCACTGTGCTATGGCTGGATGGTCTAAAACATCCACCAGTCATGGGCAGGCTGCCCATCCTGCAGTCTCCTGTCACATGCCCTGCTACTGTAAGGACCCCTCCCCTCAGGCTCCTCCCTCCAACTCCTCCTTCTTGCTTTGCCAACAGTGTACTATTCCAGCCCTTTGTCTTCTGACATTGCACTCTCCCTACCCACAGCCTCAGAGGGCAGGTTAGATTCCCTGTCATGCAGCCCTGAAATCCAGGTATTTTATGTCCAACTTTTATAGAGGTGCAAGGGCATCACTTTTCTCATTCTTTTGTTTGTTGCTGTATAAAGGCAACCCACCTTCCCTGAGCATTAAAATTCCTGGAGTAGGGGCTCTGCATAGAGTGTCTAACTGTCCTCTTTCACAGAGTGTGGGGCTGATCAGGCAGGGAGTGCACGTCTGCAGGGTGGTGGTGGTGGGGGGTGGCAAATGGAAGGTGAGCACCATCTGTAAAAGGACCCGAGGATAGAACACCCACTTATATTAGCTCAGGGGTTGGTGAGGAAATAATGCATAGTCTCATAGCAGCATGATGCTTGACACAGGAAGGAACAAGGGATTGTTGGTGCTGTTGTTAGGGTAACTAGGATGTTCCTGATGGAAAACATCCATGCTCAGCTTCTTGAAGCCTATAAACCCCCATCTTTAACAAACTAAACTGCTCTGACCCCCACCTCCATCTAGGACCTCACTGCTCCCAGAAAGTTTAAAGATGGCACTTTTAGGTTGAAATTCTACATTATTGCTGTTTTATTGCTGCTTTTATCTAATTTAATAGATTTTACCTAAGACTAGAAAGGCTAAGCCATTGCAGTTGTGTCTGATTTTCTCAGGAAAATATGCACTTTACCAGGTCACTGAGCCACAATCATGCTCATATACTCCTGGGTGACATTCTTAATGGAGGTCCCACCAGGTTCCAGCTACTGGTTCCCTCACACTCAATCCTGGCCCCTCAGAATGGGGCCTGGTACAGCCTGGATAAACTCAGAGCTTGGTAGCAGAATCAGTTCTATGGGGGTGGAAATTGAAAACTGAGGTGCACAGAGCTTGAATGCCATGGAACAAAACTCAGACAGGAGCTGGAGAGTTTCCCATGGCCTACACCTTTGGCATAGACCCCCTAAAAGACTGAAACCTAATCATAGGCCTATAGAAGGCTTCTCCTGTCTCTATTTCACCACTATGTAACTATGTAACTAAGACCTATTTACAGCAGTTCCCTTTACCCATTCTATCATAGCTGGCTATGGCAAAGAAGTTACTAGCATATCAAAGGGCAAAAAGCAGAAACTGAGGACACAGAAAAACCATCAGAACCAGACATGCAGGGATGTTGGAATTATCGGACCAACAATTTAAAACAACTCTAATTAATAGGTGGGTGATGTAAGCAGAGAGGAGAAATCCTAAGAAAGAACAAAAAAGAAATTCTAAATATAGAAATCACCATAACAGAAATGAAAAGTGCCTTTTAGGGGCACATTAGTATATGGGACATGGCTGAGAAAATAATCTCTGAGCTAGAGAATAAATCAGTAGAATCCTCAACAACTGAAAAGCAAAGAGAAAAAATATTGAAACAAAAAAAAGCAGGATATCTTCAGATTATGGGACAACTACAGAAGGTGAAACATGCACATAATGGATTGGGAAGACTGGAAGGAGAAAAAAGGAGAGAAAGGAATGGCAAAAGTATTTAAAGCAACAATGACAGAGACAATAGCTACTTTAGAGTACTTGTCTGATAATACCAACATCTACCAAGGTCTAATTTTATTAACTATATTTTCTCTTTGTCTTTTGGTCACACCTTCTTTATTGTATGTATAACACTGTATTCCTAGACATTTTAAATGATACTTCACAAAGACTCTGATTATGTTGACTTTTTGTTCTAGTAGAGTTAAATTACTGGGAGCTTTTATGGAGGCTTAATTTTATTTGTTAGGGATTACTTTTTATTTTGTCAGCATAGGTCTTTTTGGTTTTGAGCTCAGTTTTTAAGTTCAGTAGCCACTGTATAGTAGTACATAATTAGCTTTTTTCCCATTTTAAAAAATCTTCTTTTTTATTGTGTTATATTAGTCACTATAAAACACATCATTAGTTTTCGATGCAGTGTTCCAAGATTCATTGATTATGTACCACACCCAGTTCTCCATTAGTTTTTGATGTAGTGTTCAGTGATTCATTAGTTAAGTATAACACCCAAAGCTCATCATGGCATATGCCCTCCACAATACCCATCACCCTGTTACCCCTTCCCTCCACGGTCCTCCCCTCAGAATCCCTCAGATTGTTTGTTGGGGTCCATAGCCTCTCATGGATCTCCATCTCTGATTTCTCCCCCTTTGGGTTTCCCTTTCTTCCCCTATCATCCTCCATGATATTGCTTATGTTCCACAGATGAATGAAACCATATAATTGTCTTTCTCTTCTTGGCTTACTTCACTTAACATAATCCCTTCCAGTATCCATCCATTCTGGTGGCTAAGTTATATTCCATTGTATATATGAAACACATCTTTATGCATTCATCTGTCAAAGGACATCTTGGCTCCTTCCACAGTCTGGCTATTGACGTTGCTGCTATGAACATTGGGGTACACATGCCCCTTCTTTTCACTACATCTGTTCTTTGGGGTAAATACCTAGTAGTGCAATTGCTGGGTCTTAGGGTAGCTCTATTTTTGACATCTTGAGGAACATCCATGCTATTTTCCAGAGTGGCTGTATCAACTTGCATTTCCACCAACAGATTAAGAGGTTTCCCCTTTCTCCCCATCCTTTCCAACATTTGTTGTTTCCCGTTTTGTTAATTTTTGGCATTCTAACTGGTGTAGGGTGATATCTCATTGTGGTTTTGGTTTGTATTTTTACCTGATGGCTAATGATGTTGAACATTTTTCATGTGTCTGTTGGCCATTTGTACGTCTTTTTTTGGAGAAGTGTCTGCCATGTCTTCTGCCCGTTTATTGACTGGGTTATTAGTTTTTTGAGTGTTGTGTTTGAGTTCTTTATAGATCTTGGATATCAGCCCTTTATCTGTGACATCATTTGCAAATATCTTCTCCCATTCTGTGGGCTGCCTCCTAGTTTTTCTTGACTGTTTCCTTTGCTGTGCAGAAGCTTTTCATCTTGATGAAGTCCCCAAAGTTCATTTTTGCTTTTGTTTCCTTTGCCTTTGTAGACATGTCTTGAAATACTGTGGCCAGTGTCAAAGAGGTTACTATGTTCTCCTCTAGAATTTTGATGGATTCTGGTTTCACATTGAGGTCTCCATTTTGAGTTTATCTTTGTATATGATGTAAGAGAATGGTCCAGTTTCATTCTTCTGCATGTGGCTGTTCATTTTTTCCAGCACCACTTATTGAAGAGACTTTTTTCCCCATTGGATATTATTTTGCTGATTTGTCAAAGATTATTTGACCATAGAATTGAGGGTCCATTTCTGGCGTCTCTATTCTGTTCCATTTTAACCTCATTTTTTTCTCACTGTTTTACATTTATTTTTCCAGCTTTATTGAGATATAATTGATGTATAGTATTTGTAAGGTAAGGTGTAGAACATGTTGATTCGGTATTTTTGTATATTGAAAAATTTGTGTATTGCAGAAATATTACCATGAGAGCATTGGCTAATACCTCCATCATGTCAAATAGTTACCATTTTTTTTTGTATGTGTGTAAAGAACATTTAAGATCTATCCTTTTAGAGGTACCTGGGTGGCTCAGTGGGTTAAAGCCTCTGCCTTCAGCTCAGGTCATGATCTCAGGGTTCTGGGATCGAGCCCCGCATCGGGCTCTCTGCTCAGCGGGGAGCCTGCTTCCTCCTCTCTCTCTGCCTGCCTCTGCCTGCTTGTGATCTCTGTCTGTGTCAAACAAATAAATAAATAAAATCTCTGAAAAAATCTGTTCTTTTAGCAACAATCAAGTGTATAATATGGTATTATTAGTCGTGATAACTGTGGTGTATGTGAGGTCCCCAGAACTTGTTAATCTTATACCTGAAAGTTTGTACCCTTTGACCAATATCTCCCCATTTTTCCCACTCCACATGTCCCAGCCCCTGTTAGTCATCACCTTACTTCCTGTTTCTCCTAGTTTTCTTTTATTTATTTATTTGTTTTTAGATCCTACATGTAAGAGATATCATGCAGTATGTATTTTTTCTCTGCCCAAATATCTCAGTTAGCATAATGCTCTCAAGATACATCCAAGTTTCACAAATGTAGATCTCCTTCCATATGGCTGAACAGTATTCTACTGTATATAAATCACATCTCTATCCATTTATCCACTGACAGATGCTTAGGTTGTTTCTATATCCTGGCTATTATGAGCAATGCTGCAATGGACATGGGAGTGTAGAGAACCCTACAAGATTCTGATCCAATTCCTTTGGATATGTACCCAGAAGTACAATTGTTGCATCATAAGGTAATCCTATTTAACTTTTGGATGCTCTTTTCCTGCGTAGCTGCACCAGCTTACATTTCCACCAACAGTGCATGAGGGTTCCCCTTTCTCCACATCCTCACCAACACATACTACCTCTTGTCTTTCTGATGTCATTCTGATAAGTGTGAGGTGACACCTCATTATGGTTTTGATTTGTATTTGAATGATTTTAGTCAAGATAAATTTTTTGGTTCTGTGACATAGACTTTATTCCTTAAGTGTGGCCCTTCTTGGGTTTTAATGGAGATCCTGAGGTATTTATCAAGACTCTCTACTAAGGTGGGACTTGAATTTCAAACTCTGTCTGTCCCATGATGAGAAGTAACTCACATATCAGCCCCTTGAGCTTTCTAGTTACTGACACTCTTTTGTCTCCTTTCAGTGCCCCCTTTTCTTCCATAGTTCAGGTATGGCCAATGTCTGGAAGACCTTTGCCACCTCCTCTTTTTTCTGAGACATTTATCCTAAATTTCTATATGCCTGGTGGCCACAATTTCTGTCCTCAAACCAGCTGGCCTGTGGCGCTGTGATGAGTCGTAAGTACCTGAATGCAGCTCATAGTTGAGCTTAGACATAGAGCCTTACAATGACTCCATTCTTTTGAGGTTTATTCTTATCCAGTTTTGCCTGGTTTAGGTCACCTTCAGGTTCTAGAAAGAGTAGTGACACATAAAAAACATTTGTTATGGAGATTATAATTGTTAACTGTGTGAGGGCTACTTATAAAATCTACTTAAAGATTATAGAACTCTAGTTTCTAAACAACCCACTGTGTCCTTTTTAATTCAATGTTTTCTAAAAATCCTTAAATATGCATACATTTTATTATGAAGGAAGAAAGGAATAAGAGACTTGCTGAGAATTTGGATATAGGGCTTGAGAAGAGGAAGAAGGCCAACATTCTAGGACATGTATCTGAGGCCCTGGTGGGCCCCTGACACCTGCATACACAAATGAGTAATGAAACTGAGCACTTCCAATATGAACTAATTTGGAAGAACCTGGAATGACATGAAATGACATGGAAAGAATTACACAGTGTTTTTAAAACCGAAATAGCATCTTATAAAAACAATCACACAGTTATTCTATATTTATTGAAGTCTGTGTATGTGTACAAATACATATCAAACAAAACTTGCTAAAACAACAACAACAACAATAACAAAAAACAAAACTTGCTCACACCAGAATGCCATCCTCTGGATAGAATCACAAGGATTTGCTTTCTTATTTTCTCCTTTCAAATATCTTTGTTTCCCAATTTTATTAGCATAAAACACATATTTGTAACGAAAAGAAACCCAATGGATCTTTTTCAGGGAATCCCTACAACATAGAACAACAGAGAACCTGGGAGCAGACAAGTGAAGGGTGTAGGCCATATTGGAGCTCCCTGGGCTGGTGGCCCTCCATGGTGGTTCTAGATCTTCAGCTCAGTAGAAAGCCTCCCCCCACCTGAGGAAGGGCAGTGGGCACCACTCATGCAGAATTCTGGCCCCAGAGTTCATCTCTGGAAGCACTTCCTGTAACCTTCTCCCTCTGGGGTCAGGGAGGCAAGGCAGGAAAAGCCCATACCTCTGCAGCCACAGCCAGTCCCAACAAGACTCTGCTGACTGGACACCTTCCAGTGACCTCCTGTGTGAAGCTCTGAAGCTCTAGGATTATATTGCAGACTCTGTCCCTGGCCACCATCCTAATACTGTGCCCAATTTCCACAGGTTTTATAAACCTTATAAATGTGAGGTTTATTTCCAATCAGGGAAAAATAAAAAGAATGGTCACTGTCCCTTGACTAACCATGTCACAAAAAACAAAAACACCTCTGTGCAGCCTTTCCAAAATTAGTTCTAATTGGTAGAAATCACCTCTGGATCATTTGTTTTCTCTGTCAGCTGGTATTTACTGGGTTCCTGCCATGTGCCTGGTGCACAACTCTTGCAAATAAATTGGCTTAGACAAATAATCCTTGGTGTAGGAAAGAGTAAGAAGGTGAACAAGACATTGTCCTTGTCCTCAAAGATCTTCAAGTCTCCCCTCCTCCAAAGACAAGGCAACATGGAGGAGGGGAGGCCAGGAAACATGTTGAGAGAGCTTGCGGGGGAGGTAGCAGCCCTATACCCTCAAAGGGACCTTTCTGTCCATGTACTTCCAAAGCAACATGTTCCTACATCCAACCGCCAGCCCTGCACAGTTAAAGCTCAAGGGGAACAGAGTGTTTGGGCCATGAGAAGCTTCCCTTCCCCAGGAATTTCCCATGCCCAAATCCTCCTGAACCCAAATCTCCCTGGATCCAGGGTCCATGGAGAGAGGATGACTCTCTCATTATTTGTGGCAGAGGAGGACAGGACCCAGCAGTCCTGGTTTACTTCCCACAGTGAGCCTATAACATTTTCACATCCTAGACTTGAAAAAGCCTTGTCAAATTATTACCCTAAAAAGTGGTAAATTTTTTTTAAAGACCACTCTTTGAGTCTCTGTTTCCAGGAAGAACCTATTCTCCTGAAACACTCTCCTTCCCCAAGTGTCACCACCCCCTTCCCCCTGCTTTGCTCTCACCCACTACGCCCTGCAACAAAGGCAGCCTTGAGTGTGCTGGGAGGAGCGGCTACAGGCTTCACCTAAAGCCTCTGCTTCTGGGCAGAATGAGCAGAGGCATGTTGGAGAGAAAATTGCTAGCCAGGGCTGGGGACAGGGCCATGTCCACATGACGATTTCTTAAGTCTATTTCGTGCCTCTCAGTTCACAGAGCTGCCACACAGGTCATTCCTTGACCCTACAGGGCAGGACAGCCAGGATCTGGGAGGATGAGGGGCTTCCTGAGGTGTCAGGGTGAAGTGGTGTCAGAGACGGGCTCCATGGACACTGCATAGTGCACCAGAGTGTGTCTTCCGGAAGGAGGATGGAGATTCCCAGACATCAGGACACACCCCACTTCAGGGCAACCTGCACCCGGGGCCATGCCTGCTGCCACACCCTCTGGGGGAGGTGGTGGGGTCTGAGCACTGGACACACAGACCTCAGCTCAGGAAAACAGCCTCCTGAGGGCAGCTTTGACATCTGTGTTCCTCAGGGAGTAGATAAGGGGGTTCAGGGAGGGAGCCACTGAAGTGTAGATCACAGAGACCACCTTGTCCTTGTCCAGAGAGTATCTGGACGCTGGGCGGATGTAGGTGTAGATGACAGTGGAGTAGTACAAGGTGACCACGAGGAGGTGGGAGGAGCAGGTGGAGAAGGCCCGCCGCTTGCCCGCAGCTGAGCGGATGCGCAGGACGCTGGCGATGATGCAGACGTAGGAGAGCATGATCACAGAGAAGTTCCCCACAGCCAGGATCATGTCTGCAGTAAAGGCCATCGCTTCATTCAGGTGTGTCGGGGCACAGGAGAGCTTTAGCAGAGGGGGGATCTCGCAGAAGAAGTGTTGGACCACGTTGGAGTGGCAGAAGGGCAGGCGCAGCAGGAGGCCAGTGTTCACACTGGTGTTGGCTAGGCTGACTGTCCACACAGCCATGGCCAAGAGCCGGCACACCCTGGGATCCATGAGGGTGCTGTAGCGCAGGGGCCAGCAGATCGCCACGTAGCGGTCATAGGCCATAGCAGAGAAGAGCAGGAGCTCAGCCCCCAGGGACCAGGTGAAGAAGAAGAGCTGCGCTATGCAGCCCCCATAGGAGATGGTCCTGTCAGCCACCATGCTGCCCAGCAGCTTAGGCAGGACCGTGGAGGTGCAGAGGACGTCCACCACGGCCAGGTTCACCAGGAAGAAGTACATGGGGGTGTGCAAGGCAGGGCTGGAGACAATGGTCACCACAATGAGCAGGTTTCCAGAGAGGGCCACCATGTAGAGGAGGAGGAAGGCAGGAAAGAACAGCATTTGCAGCTGAGGTGTTTCTGAGAATCCCAGAATGAGGAATTTGGTGACCTGTGTCTGGTTCATCGCAGCCACTGGGGGAGGAGGGGAGCTCTGAGCCTGGCTATGAAGGAAAGAGGTAGTCACATTTTGTTCCAGGCATCCTGTCCTGCAAATATTTGTGTGACCCACTTAGGAAGATAATTTCTAATACTATTTTGATAATAAAAATGGAGCTTTGTGTCCCTGAAAACTTTGGAGATCAGGGGCATCAAAGAGAAAGCAGCTTCCCCCTGACATGCTGAGAAGCTTCAGTCCTCACCCTTCTCTTCCTGCTGCAGGACTGAGATGGCCCATCACAAAGTCACTGAGGGCTGGTCTCCCAGCCACACAGAGCACTGATTACGTGTGGCATTGTGGGGCTTACAGAGGACCAGGGGACCTGAGCTCTGTGAAGACCACAGAGATTGTGTTTATAGCCCACTCATTCATTCAGATAGAGTCTGGGAAGAGAGGAGGGATGGGAGAGATGGGGAGAAGGGAGCATGTTAAACGGGAAAGAACCTGCCTCCAAAGCCCAGCTACCTCCTTCTAGGACTGACCATCTCCAGGCAGCACTGGCTGAGGGGCACCAAAGGTCCTCACACACATGGTCACTGGGCACAGGGGCAGGCCTCTCTGTAGGTGCAGAACAGCCCACAACAGGGTCCCCCCAAATCAGAGGCAATTCAGCACCAAACACTTCAGCTGCATTAGAAAGTCCACCAAGACTTGGAATACCAAGTCCACCAAGAACCTGGAATAGTGAGGACTCAGGCTCATCCATGCCAGCTTCTGACAATGATGCCAGTACTGGTGGCATGGCTCTTTGTCAATTATTATGTCAGTGTGGAGGCACTGTGTGTATTTCAAAACAGCGCGTCTTAAAAATATTTCACTACTTATGTCATAGCCCTTCAATGAAAAAAAAAAAAGAAGACTTTCATACATCTGCATAAAACTAGGGGCTTGGCACCCTACTTGCTGACATTGGCTGAGATCTGTCTCCCCAGCCATCAACTTTACAGTCATTGTGGGGATGTCTGACTTTCACTAAACATTACAGGACATGTCTCTGTGAAGGGTGGTCTAGGAATGACAAACCAGATCACCCACTGGAATCTGCTCACTGGCGTGGAAAATGCTGATACATTTCAACCAAAAATCTTGGTTCTTTAAAAAAGAGAAGGACTGGGGGGGTGGGAAAGAAGAGAGAGAGAAAGAGACAGAAGTGGATTTTATACTACATATTGTCCATGTTGCTCATTTTCCTTTTTAAAAAAGATGATTAGGGTGCCTGGGTGCCTCAGTCATTAAGCGTTTGCCTTCAGCTCAGGTCATGATCTCAGGGTCCTGGGATCAAGTCCCACATCGTGCTCCCTGCTCAGTGGGGAACCTGCTTCTCCCACTCCCCCTGCTTGTGTCCCCCCACCATCAAATAAATAAATAAAATCTTTAAAAAATAAAAATAAAAAATGTGATTAGAGAATTTTCATCCTAAAACATAACAGCCAAAGGGACCTCATGACTCTTACTCAACAGAGTACAATGTAACTATCCACCATTATCAAACATTGTTCATATTTTAAACATACATGGTACATAGAATCCACATTCAATTATAGAAGGTGCTTACAAAAATATGAAAAAGTCTTTCTGGAATTCCTGGTGTCCTCTCAAGAAACTTCCTTCTCAGTCCCAAGAAAAAACCTTTTGAGAATCATCAGCAATTATTAGGAAACAGATTTTGTTTTAAAAAGAAAAAGTACAGTGAGTGACACCTGTAGTAAAGAGCAGGGAGATTTGTAACTAGGGATAGAGATGCCCTGTATCATCTGAAATAGGCAGACACCACTCACAGGTAGTGCTGGTGCACCCTAAGGGACCAATTAGCACAAAACCAGCTCCTCCTGATTGGGCAGAACCAGCCCATGGATTCAGGACTCTCTGGAGAAGCTGACCAGCACCTGGGGACAGATCTAATCACCAACCGAGTAATAACAGAAGATATTCTTGGCATCTGATGGTGTTCTAGGCTTCAACAGGGACTGGTGCTCAGCAGTAATCACCCAGGGACTGGCTGACCAGTGGCAGCAACAGGAAGAGATGATGGACATGTCATACAGTGAGACTGTCATGGCGTTGAGCCAAGGAACACACCAACCCACCATTTCTGCCACAGGCAGACATTGTCCTTCCTTCCCATATAGAAGTGTGTAAAAAAATCAAGGCCAACCCCAAGCTGGTCAATGGCTCAGGGATGTTGTTGGACATTGCCAGGTCCTCCCACCTGGGAGTAGCTAAAGGCCAGGTGTCTGTGGCCATTGGGCATTGCTCTCAGAGTTTTGTGCATTCAGCATCACCTGTCTCACATTAGAAGTGAGTGCAGACTTCAGCCAGCATGGCAATGCTCCCCTCCCTGCTCAACAAACCTGGGGGAATGGGAGCTTCCCAGCCCTGGTCAAACCACGCTGGCCCAGGCTAGTGACAACAGGCTGCCCCTGCTCCTGGAAAGGGTGCCTCTGATGGTGGGTGGCTTTTCAGACCTCCAGGACATTTACCGTGAAAGCAGTGGCTGGTTGGTCACCAGGTCTTGTCAGACCTGTCCAAAGTGCTGATCTTGGCTGGCTATCTTCAGTTCCTGGTCAGGGTACTTAACAGTTTGTGTATAATCTAGGGTTCACTCTCCCTAACCCTCCACTGCTTGGTTTCAGAGAAGGGATCAGCCTCTCACTTAAGATGGGCCCAGGTTTTCCCCTAGTTTCACTTAGGAATGAATGACAAATAAAAGTTGTATATACTTCCTTTCACATGAGATTTTTAAGGTATGTCATGTGATGATTTGATTTGATACATGTGTACAATCGAGTTAAAGAACATACCCATCATCTCACAGAGTTACTGTTTTGGTGAGAAAGCTTAATATTTGCTGTCTTAGCAAATGCAAGTATAAGTACAGTATATAGTCACCATGCAGTATGCTCAGTCCTCAGAACTTACTCATCTTATGACGGAGAGCTTGTACTCCATTCAGAATCTCTCCATTTCCCCACACCCTAAGCTCCAGGCAGGCTCTGTTCTACTCTGTTTCTGTGTGTTCAATTTTTTTTTCAGATCCCGCATGTAAGTAATACTATACACTGTTTTTCACTTTTCTGTGGCAGATTTCATGATCATAATGTCAACTAGGCTCATCCATGTTACAAATGTCAGGATGCATTTTGAGGGGTTGTTTCAGGTGATCTTCTATATAATTGTTCTCTTTCTGTAAGATCATGTCATCTGCAAACAGACACAATTTCCTTCCTCCTTTCCAATTTGGATACCTTTTATTTCTTTTTTTTCTGATTTATTTATTTTTATTTATTTATTTTTAAAAATTTAATTCTTTTCAGTGTTCCAAAATTCATTGTTTACCCATCACACCCAGTGCTCCATGCAATCCGTGCCATCCTTAATACCCACCACCAGGCTCACCCAACCCCCCTCCTCCCTCCCCTCCAAAACTCTCAGAATGTTTTTCAGAGTCCACAGTCTCTCATGGTTCGTCTTCCCCTCCGATTTCCCTCAACTGCCGTCTCCTCTCCATCTCCCCATGTCCTTCGTGTTATTCCTTATGCTCCACAAATAAGTGAAGCCATATGATAATTGTCTCTCTCTGCTTGACTTATTTCACTCAGCATAATCTCCTCCAGTCCCATCCATGTTGATACAAAAGTTGGGTATTCATCCTTTCTGATGGAAGCATAATACTCCATAATATATATGGACCACATCTTCCTTATCCATTTGTCTGTTGAAGGTCATCTTGGTTCTTTCCACAGTTTGGCAACCGTGCCATTGCTGCTATGAACATTGGGGTACAGATGGCCCTTCTTTTCACTACATCTGTATCTCTGGGGTAAATACCCAGTAGTGCAATTGCAGGGTCATAGGGTAGCTCAAATTTTAATTTCTTAAGGAATCTCCTCACTGTTTTCCAAAGTGGCTGCACCAACTTGCATTCCCACCAGCAGGTAAGAACATTCCCCTTTCTGCACGACCTCTCCAACACTTGTTGTTTATGGTCTTGTTGATTTTGGCCATTCTAACTGGTGTAAGGTGGTATCTCAATGTGGTTTTGATTTTAATCTCCCTGATGGCTGCTGATGATGAAAATTTATTCATGAGTCTGTTAGCCATTTGTATGTCTTCATTGGAGAAGTGTCTGTTCATGTCTTCTGCCCATTTTTTGACATGATTATCTGTTTTGTGTGTGTTGAGTTTGAGGAGTTCTTTATAGATCTTGGATATCAGCCCTTTGTCTGTAGTGCCATTTGTGAATATCTTCTCCCATTCCATGGGTTGCCTCTTTTTTTGGTTAACTGTTTCCTCTGCTATGCAGAAACTTTTGATCTTGATGAAGTCTCAAAAGTTCATTTTCACTTTTGTTTCCTTTGCCTTTGGAACCTTTTATTTCTTTTGATTGTCTGTCTGCTCTGGCTAGGATTTCCAGTGCTTTGTTGAATAACAGTGGAGAGTGGTCATCCTTGTCTCATTCCTGATCTTCAAGGAAAGGTTGGTGGTTTTCCACCATTGAGTATGATGTTAGCTGGAGGGCTTGTGAATGGACCTCACTTACTGTGCTGAGGTGCCTTCTTACTCTATCTAATGGCTGATAGATTGTTGTCAAGAAAGGATATTGAATTTTGTCTAATGCTGTTTCTGCATCTATTGAGATAATCATATGATCTTATCCTGTATCTGTTAATGTGATCATCACATTGATTGATTTGAGTATGTTGAGACATCCCTACATCTGGGATAATCTCACCTGATTTTGGCATATGCTCCTTTTTCTCTGTTATTATTTTTATTTAAATTCAATTAGCCAACATATAATATTTCATTCATTTTTGATGTAATGTTCAATGATTCATTAGTTCATTTTAACACCCAGTGCTTATCACATCACGTGCCCTTTTAATTCCCATCACACAGTTACCCCATCCCCCCACACACCTCCCTTTCCACAACCCTCATAAATTTAATCGGAAGTACTTTTTCTTTGATGCTATTTCATAAACATATAATGTATTATTTGTTTCAGGGGTATAGCTCTGTGATTTATCAGTCTTAACACAATTCACAGTGCTCACCATAGGTGTATGCTCCTTTTAATGAGCTGCTGAATTCAGGTGTGTTGAGATTTTTGCATCTGTGTTCATCAGGGATATTTGCCCACAGTTTCTTTCCTTGTAATGTCCTTTTCCGGCTTTGGTAACAGGGTAATGCGGGCTTGGTTAAGTGACAACCTCTTCATATTTTCAGAAGGATCCGAAAGAATGGGTGTTAATCGTTAAATGTTTGGTAGATTTTCCATATAAAGTATCATGTCATCTCTGAAGACAGAGAGTTTGACTTCTTTTTTTTTTTTTTTTTGCCAATTTGAATACCTTTTATTTCTTTTTGTTTTCTGATTGCTATTGCTAGGACTTCTAGTACTATGTTGAACAAGAGTGGTGGGAGTGGGCATCCTTGCTGTGTTCCTAATCTCCAAGGGAAGGCTGTCATCTTTTCCCCACTGAGAATATTCACTGTGGGTTTTTAATAGATGGATTTTATGAAGTTGAGGAATGTTCCCTCTATCCCTATATTTTGAAGAGTTTTAATCAGGAACAGATGTTGTATTTTGTCAAATGCTTTTTCTGTACCAGTTGAGAGGACCATGAGGGTCTTCTCTCTTCTTTTATTGATTTGTTCTATCACATTGATTGATTTGCAGATGTTGAACCACACTTGCATCCCAGGGATAAATCACACCTGGTCATGGTGGATAATCTTTTTAATGTACTGTTGGATCCTATTAGCTAGGATTTTATTAAGAATCTTGGCATCCATATTCATCAGGGATATTGGTCTGAAATTCTCCTTTTTGGTGGGGTCTTTGCCTGGTTTGGGGATCAGGGTAATACTGGTTTCATAGAAAGAGTCTGGAAGTTTTCCTTCTGTTTCTATTTTTGAAACAGCTTCAGGAGAATAGGTATTATTTCCTCTTTGAATGTTTGGTATAATTCCCTAGGGAATCCATCAGGCCCTGGGCTCTTGTTTTTTGGGAAGTTTTTGATCACTGCTTCAATCTTGTTACTAGATATTGGTCTATTCAGGTTGCTAATTTCTTCCTGTTTCAGTCTCGGAAGTTTATAGGTTTCCAGGAATGCATCCATTTTTTCTAGGTTGCTTAACTTATTGGCATATAACTGTTGATAATAACTTCTGATGATTGTTTCTATTTCCTTGATGTCAGTGATGATCTCTCTTTTCATTCATAATTTTGACTTCACCCCCAAACTACAAGAACTCATACAGCAATTCAGTAATGTGGCTGGATACAAAAATCAGTTGCTTTCTTATATACTAACAGTGAAACTCTAGAAAGGGAAATTAGAGAATCAATTCCATTTACTATAGCATCAAGAACCATAAGATACCTGGGAATAAACCTAATCAAAGAGGTAAAGGATCTGAACTTGAGGAAATACAGAACACTCATGAAAGAAATTGAAGACGACACATAAAGATGGAAAAGCATTCCATGCTCATGGATTGGAAGAATTAACATTGTTAAAATGTTTGTACTGCCTGGAGCAATCTATACTTTCAATGCCATCCCGATCAAAATTCCACTGGCATTTTTCAAAGTGCTGGAACAAACAATCCTTAAAAGTTGTATGGATCCAGAAGAGACCCCGAATTGCTAAGGAAATGTTAAAAAAGAAAATCAAGGTAGTTAAAAAATTAGTTTTAGAGGTAGAATTCTGGGGTTCATTAGTTGCCTATAACATCCAGTGCTCATTACATCAGATGCCCTCCTTAATGTCCATCACCCGCCCCCCCACCTCCCCTTCAGCAAACCTCAGTTTGTTCACTAAAGTTAAGAGTCTCTTATGGTTTGTCTCCATGTCTGTTTTCACCTTGTTCTATTTTTCCTTCCCTTCTGTCTCAAGATAGTTTTGATTTCCTCTCTGACTCCCTGGCCCTTCAGAAATGTGCTATTTAATCTCCACACATTTTCAAATTTTCCAACTTTCCTCCTGCTATTGACTTCTAATTTCATGTAATTGTGGTCAGAAAATATATTTGGTAGAATATTAATCTTAAATTTGTCAAAACCCATGTTGTGGCCCAATATATGACACTATATGATCTATCCTGGAGAAGTCCCTTATATACTTGAGAAGAATTTGCATCCTACTGCTAATGGATAGAACCCACTGAATATTTCTGTTAAGGCCATTTGGTCCATAGCGTTATTTACTTTGGTTTCCTAATTGGTTCTGTATGGGTGATCTCTGCACTTATGAAAATGAGGTATTGAAGTCCTCTACAGTTATCCTATTATTTTCTATTCCCCCTTTCATTTCTGTTACTGTTCACTTTGTGTTTAGATGCTCCAATGTTGGGTGCATATAGTTTACAATTATTATATTGTCTTAATGAATTGACCCCTTTATTGTTATATAGTCTTTTATATATACATAGTCTTACTCTTTGTCTTTTATGACAGATTTTGACTGAAAGTCTATTTTGGCTTATGTAAGTGTAGCCACCTTCATTTTTTTGGTTACTATTTGCATCAAATACCTTTTTCTATACCTTCAGTCTTAGCCTATGGATGATGTTAAGTTAAAATGAATCTCTTCTAGGCAGCATGTTGTTGGATCCTGATTTTTTTTTAAATCTACTCAAGTATGAGAACTTAATCCATGTACATTTAAAGTGATTCTTGGAAGATAGGAAATTACAAGTGCCCATCTGTTATTTTGACTGGCAGTTCCTTTGGCCCATTCTCCTCTCTTGCTGTCTTCCTTTGTGCTTTGTTAGTTTTGTTGTTGTTGTTGTGGTTTGCTTTGATTCCTTTCTCTTTATCTTTTGTGTATCTACTAGCAGTTCCTGCTTTTTTTAAACCAAGAGGTTTACATAAAACATATTATAGTTATAAAAATCTACTTTAAACTTTTAGCAACTTAGGTTCAAAGCCTACAAAAAAATCTACATTTTCCTTCATCTCCCTCCACATTTATGCTTTGATGTTTCACTTTACATCTTTTCATATTGCATATCTATTAGAAATGACTGTAGCTATAGTTGTTTTTAAATACTTTTGTCTTTTAACATTTATGCTGTAGTTAAAAGTAATATGAGCACTCCCATTACAGCATTAGAGTATTCTGAATTTGACTATATATTTACCTTTTAAAGTTTTATACTTTCATAAGATATCATAATGTCAGTAAGTTTCTTTCATTCAAGCAGATGTAGTAGTGATGAACTCCCTCCACTATTATTTGTCTGGGAATGTCTTATCCCTCCTTTGTTTCTGAAGGACATCTTTAGTGTTTGGTTGCAGGTTTTCTTGAGCACTTTGCATCTGTCATCCCACTTCCTTCTAAACCTGCAATGTTTCTGCTGAACAATTCAGTGACAGCCTCAGATGAAGGATGAGGGAAGCCCTTGTATATGATGAGTCATTTTTCTCTTGCTGCTCTCAAAACTCTCTCTCTTGTCTTTATTTTTGACACTTTGTGTATGATGTGTCTCAGGGTAATCTTCAGGTTGACCTTGCTTGGGTTCTTTTGAGCTTCATGTATCTGCATGTTCATTTGTTACCCCCCTCTCTCTGCCCCGACTTGGGTCAGTTTCAGCCATTATTTCTCCAAGTAAGTTTTGCCCTTTTTTCTCTTCTTCTCCAGGGATGAGATTCTGTCTTGATGAGTTACAGCTTTATAATACAATTTGAAGTCCATAATTGTGATGCCACCAGCTTTGGTTTTCTTTCTTCAATATTCCCCTGGTGATTCAGGGCCTTTCCTGGTTCCATACAAATTTTAGGATTGTTTGTTCCAGCTCTGTGAAAAATGTCTATGGCATTTTGAACATGGAAAGTTTTTTCATTTCCTTATGTCTTCCTCAATTTTTTTTCATGAATGTTCTATAGTTTTTGAAATACAGATCCTATACTTCTTTGGTTAGGTTTATTTCAAGGTATCTCATAGTTTTTGATACAATTGTAAATAAGATTAATTCCTTGATTTCTCTTTCTTCTGCTTCATTGTTAGTGTATAGAAATGCAACTGACTTCTGTGCATTTATTTTACTTATTTATTTATATATATATTTATTTATTTTTCCAGTGTTCCAAGATTCATTGTTTATGCACCACACCCAGTGGTCCATGCAATATATGCCTTCCTTAATAAGGCTCACCCAACCCTCAACCCCCTCCCCTCCAAAACCCTCAGTTTGTTTCTCAGAGTCCACAGTCTTTCATAGTTCATCTCCACCTCCAATTTCCTCCCCTTTACTTCTCATAATATCCTCCATGTCATTCCTTATGTTCCACAGGTAAGTCAAACTATATGATAATTAAGTTTCTCTGCTTGACTTATTTCACTCAGCATAATCTCCTCCAGTCCCATCCATGTTGATACAAAAGTTGGGTATTCATCCTTTCTGATGGCTGAGTAATATTCCATTGTGTATATATGGACCACATCCACATCCTATTTATCCATTCATCTGTTGAAGGGCATCTCAGCTCTTTCCATAGGAGGCAAGATGTCCTTCAACAAATGAGTGGATAAAATTTATATATTTCTAGGACTGAATCCATTTTCTTCCAGTTGCCTAATTTGTTGGCATATAATTGCTCATAATATTCTCTTATAATTGTATTTCTTCAGTGTTGATTGTTATCTCTCCTCTTTTATTCATGATTTTATTTATTTGGGTCCTTTCTCTTTCCTTTTTGATAAGTCTGCCTTGGGGTTTATCGATCTTATTGATTCTTTCTAAGAACAAGCTCCCAGTTTTGTTCATCTGCTCTACTGTTCTTTTGATTTGTACTTCATTGATTTCTGCTCTGATCTTTATTATTTCCCTTCTTCTGCTGGCTTTAGTCTTTATTTGGTGTTTTTTTCCAGCTCCTTTAGGTATAAAGTTAGGTTGTGTATTTGAGACCTTTCTTGTTTCTTTAAAAGGGTCTGTATTGCTATCTATTTCTCTCTTAGGACTGCCTTTGCTGCATCCTAAAGGTTCTGGAATGTTGCGTTTTCATTTTCACTTGTTTCCATGAATTTTAAAAATTCTTCTTTAATTTCCTTGTTGGCCCATTAATTCTTTAGTAGGATGCTCTTTAGCCTCCATGTATTTGTGTTCCTTTAGATTTTCTTTTGTGATTGAGTTCAAGTTCTGAGGCACTGTGGTCTGAGAATATGTGGGGTATAATCCCAATCTTTTGGTACCAGTTGGGACCTGATTTGTGACCCAGTGATCTATTCTGGAGAATGTTCCATGCGCATGTGGGAAGAATGTGTATTCTCTTGCTTTAGGATGAAATGCTTTGAATATATCTATGTAGTCCATCTGGTCCAGTCTGTCATTCAAAGCCCTTGTTTCCTTGTTGATTTTCTGCTTAGATGATCTGTCCATTGCAGTGAATGGGGGTGTTAAAGTCCCCTACTACTATTGTATTATTGTTGATGTGTTTCTTTGATTTTGTTATTATTTGGTTTATATAGTTGGCTGCTCCCATGTTAGGGGCATAGATATTTAAAATTGTTAGATCTTCTTGTTGGAGAGACCCTTTAAGTATGATATAGTGTCCTTCCTCATCTCATACTATAGTCTTAGGCTTAAATTAAATTTGTTTGATATAAGGATTGCTACCTCAGCTTTCTTTTGATATCCATTAGCATGATAAAAGGTTTTCCACCCCCTCACTTTCAGTCTGGAGGTGTCTTTGGATCTAAAATGAGTCTCTTGCAGACAGCATATCAATGGGTCATTTTTTTTATTCCAATCTGATACCCTGTGTCTTTTGATTGGAGCATTTAGTCCATTTACATTCAGAGTAATTACTGAAAGATATGAATTTATGAGTTGAAGGCTGATGCTTAACCAACTGAGCCACCCAGGCACCCCAGGAAGATATGAATTTAATGACATTTTATTACCTGTAAAGTGATGTTTCTGTAGATTGTCTGTTTCTTTCTGGTCTCTGTTACTTTTGGGATCTCTCTTTGCCTATAGTATCCCCTTTAATATTTCTTGTAGGGCTGGTTTACTGATCACAAATTCTTTTAGTTTATGTTTGTTTAGGAAGCTCTTTATCTCTTCTTGTATGCTGACTGACAGCCTTGCTGGATAAAGTATTCTTGGCTGCATATTTTTCTCATTTATCCCCTTGAATATATCATGTCAGTCCTTTCTGGCCTGCCAAGTCTCTGTCACAGGTCTGCTGCCAGCCTCTGTAGGTTAAGGCCTTTTTGCCCTGAACTGCTTTCAGGATTTTCTCTCTCTTTTTTTTTTTTTAGAGAGAGAGAGAGAGAGAGGGCACAAGCTCAGGCAGACAGAGTGGCAGGCAGAGGCAGAGGGAGAAGCAGGCTCCCTGCTGAGCAAGGAGCCCAATGTGGGACTCGATCCCAGGACGCTGGGATCATGACCTGAGCCGAAGGCAGCTGCTTAACCAAATGAGCCACCCAGGCGTCCCCAGGATTTTCTCTTTATCTCTGAAATTTGCAAGTTTCACTCTCATATGTCTAGGCGTTGACCATTTTCTTTCCTTCTTTTATGTCTTAAGGATTTTATTTATTTATTTGACAGAAATCACAGGTAGGCAGAGAGAGGGAGAAACAGGCTCCCTGCTGAGCAGAGAGCTCAATGGGGGCTTGATCCAGGACCCTGAGATCATGACCTGAGATGAAGGCAGAGGCTTAACCGTCTGAGCCACTCAGGCGCCCCGACCAATTTTTTTTCTTGATTTTGAGGTTGAGGGTTCTCTGTGCCTCATAGACTTGTATACCTGTTTCCTTCCCCACATTAGGGAAGTTCTCTGCTATAATTTATTCAAATAAACCTTCTGCTCCCCCTTCTTCTTCTTCTGAAACTCCATATTATTTCACTTTAGGTATACCTATCTCTTGAATTATCCCCTCAGGAATCAGTAGTTATTTATCTCTCTTTTTTTCAGTTTCTTATTTTCCATCATTTTTTCTTCTATGTTACTGGTTCTCTCTTCTGCTTCATTTATCTTAGCAATTAGAACCTCTATTTTTTACTCCATCTCAGTAGTAGTCTTTTGATTTTTGACTTGTTTAGATTTTAGTTATTTTACTTCTCCAGTAAGGTATTCTTTAGTGTCTTCTATGCTTTTTTCCAGTCCAGCTAGCATCTTTATAATTATTGTTTTGAATTCTAGTTCCAAATCTTACTCACATTCATATTGATTAAATGCCTGGCAGTGAGTACTGCCTCCTGTTTATTTTTTGGGGGGATGAGTTTCTCCATCTCATCATTATGTCCAGAAAAGAATAGATGAAAGAGAGAGAAAATACAAAAATAGGAATAACAACACCAGAAAAAGAGAAACAAAACAAATAAGAAGAAGAAGAAGAAAGAGAGAGAGAGAGAGAGAGAAATCAAATAAAGAGTAAAACAGAACAAACAATAAACTAGGAAACTAGGTCCTGGATGTATTTTATTTTAATTTTTTTTCTTTTCCCCCATCCTACCTGCTTTTAAAAATTTTTTTTAAAAGATTTTATTTATTTATTTGTTAGAGAGAGAGAGAGAGTGAGTGAGCACAGGCAGACAGAGTGGCAGGCAGAGGCAGAAGGAGAAGCAGGCTCCCTGCCAAGCAAGGAGCCCGATGTGGGACTCGATCCCAGGATGCTGGGATCATGACCTGAGCTGAAGGCAGCTGCTTAACCAACTGAGCCACCCAGGTGTTCCTAAATTTCTTTTTTTAAATTTCTTTTCAGTGTTACAGAATTCACTGTTTATGCACTACACCCAGTGCTCCATGCAATACTTGCCCTCCACAATACCCACCACCAGGCTGGCCCAACTTCCCACCCCCACCCCTTCAAAACCCTCAGATTGTTTCTCAAAGTCCACAGTCTCTCATGGTTCATCTCCCCCTCCAATTTCCCTCAACTCCCTTCTCCTCTCCATCTCCCCATGTCCTCCGTGTTATTCCTTATGCTCCACAAGTAAGTGAAACCATATGATAATTGGCTCTCTCTGCTTGACTTCTTTCACTCAGCATAATCTCTTCCAGTCCCATCCATGTTGATACAAATGTTGGGTATTCATCCTTTCTGATGGAGGCATAATACTCCATAGTATATATAGATCATACCTTCTTTATCCATTCATCCGTTGAAGGGCATCTTGGTTCTTTCCACAGTTTGGCGACTGTGGCCATTGCTGCTACGAACATTGGGGTACAGATGTCCCTTCTTTTCACTACATCTGTACCTTTGGAGCAAATACCCAATAGTGCAATTGTAGGGTCATAGGGAAGCCTTTTTTTTTTTTACTTTATTTAAGCTTTATTTAAACATATGATGTAACCCCACCACCCTCACCCAACCCCTCTTCCCCCCACCCCCCTCAGTTTGTTTTATGACATTAAGAGTCTCTTTTGGTTTTTCTCCCTCCCGATCCCATCTTCTTTCATTTTTACTTTTCCTACCACCTTAACTCCCACCCCCGTTGCATCTCCACTTCCTCATATCAGGGAGATCATGTGGTAGTTGTCTTTCTCCAGTTGACTTATTTCGCTAAGCATAATACGCTCTAGTTCCATCCATGTCGTCGCAAAAGGTAAGATTTCATTTCTTTTGATGGATGCATAGTATTCCATCGTATATATATACCACATCTTCTTTATCCATTCATCTGTTGATGGACATCTAGGTTCTTTCCATAACTTGGCTATTGTGGACATTGCTGCTATAAACATTCGGGTACACGTGCCCTTTTGGATCACTACGTTTGTATCTTTAGGATAGATACCCAGTAGTGCAATTGCTGGGTCATAAGGTAGCTCTATTTTCAATTTTTTGAGGAACCTCCATGCTGTTTTCCAGAGTGGTTGCACCAGCTTGCATTCCCACCAACAGTGTAGGAGGGTTCCTCTTTCTCCACATCCTCTCCAGCATCTGTCATTTCCTGACTTGTTCATTTTAGCCATTCTGACTGGTGTGAGGTGGTATCTCATTGTGGTTTTGATTTGTATTTCCCTGATGCCCAGTGATATGGAGCACTTTTTCATGTGTCTGTTGGCCATCTGGATGTCTTCTTTGCAGAAATGTCTGTTCATGTCCTCTGCTCATTTCTTGATTGGATTATTTGTTCTTTGGGTGTTGAGTTTGCTAAACTCTTTGTAGATTTTAGATACTAGCCCTTTATCTGATATGTCGTTTGCAAATATCTTTTCCCACTCTGTCAGTTGTCTTTTGGTTTTGTTGACTGTTTCCTTTGCTGTGCAAAAGCTTTTGATCTTGATGAAGTCCCAATAGTTCATTTTTTCCCTTGCTTCCCTTGCCTTTGGCGTTGTTCCTAGGAAGAAGTTGCTGCGGCTGAGGTCGAAGAGGTTGCTGCCTGTGTTCTCCTCAAGGATTTTGATGGATTCCTTTCTCACGTTGAGATCCTTCATCCATTTTGAGTCTATTTTCGTGTGTGGTGTAAGGAAATGGTCCAATTTCATTTTTCTGCATGTGGCTGTCCAATTTTCCCAACACCATTTGTTGAAGAGGGGAAGCCTTATTTTTAAGTTCTTTTTAAAAAATTTATTTTTAAGTTTCTTTTCAATGTTCCAGAATTCATTGTTTATACACTACATCCAGTGCTCCATGCAATATGTGCCCTCCATAATCCCACCACCAGGCTCACCCAACCTCCCACCCCCTCCCCTCCAAAACCCTCAGTTTGTTTCTCAGAGTCCACAGTCTCTCATTTTTAACTTCTTAAGGAACCTCCACACTGTTTTCCAAAGTGGCTGCATCAACTTGCATTCCCACCAACAGTGTAAAAGGGTTCCCCTTTCTCCACATCCTCTCCAACACATATTGTTTACTGTCCTATTAATTATGGCCATTCTAACTGGTATAAGGCTGTATTTTAGTCTGTTTATTAGGAGAAACTAGATCCCACAATAGGAAAGAAAGAAAAAAAATATATGCAAAAATAGAATCGAATACAATGAAGGAAACCACAATTTAAAAATATATATAGCATAAATATAAAAATTAAAATTAAAAAGGGCTCAAATAAGAATTGCTAAAATAAGGGGCACCTGGGTGGCTCAGCGGGTTAAAGCCTCTGCCTTCGGCTCAGGTCATGATCTCAGGGTCCTGGGATCGAGCCCCACATCGGGCTCTCTGCTGGGCAGGGAGCCTGCTTCCTCCTCTCTCTCTGCCTGCCTGCCTCTCTGCCTGCTTGTGATCTCTGCCTGTCAAATAAATAAATAAAATATTTAAAAAAAAAAAGAATTGCTAAAATAAGAAAATAGCTGAATGGGTATTAAGGAGGGTGCATATGGTGACGAGTACTGGGTGTTATGTGCAACTGAGGGAGCACTGAACACTGCATCAAAACTAATGATGGCTAACTGAACATAATGGAAAAAAGAGAAGAAAAAATAAAACTGGAAGACTAAAGAATAATTAGAAAATTGCATGAATGCTATATACCATTTTCCCCAAGGCTGAAGTTTTGCAGTTCTCTATGATGGGTAAACTTGGTATTCATCCAAAATTCCTGCTGTTCTTCTGGGGGATGGCCCTATTGAGCTGATTCTCAGGTGTCTTTGCTGGGAGGCATTGCACTCCCCTTGTCCGTGGGGCAGGGCCAGTGTAAGTGGCTCCAGAGCTGGTGGGGGGGTTATAAAAATGGCAGTGCCCCATCTTTAGCCCTGAAGCTGAGAGTTAGCACCCCCCACTCTTCAGTGTACCCTTACAGAAAAACAGTCAATCACTCTTATCTCTCTGGTTTCTGTCCACACTCTATGTACACTCACCCTGTGACTGAGTGTTTTATATCAGACTCGTGACCCCACTTTGAGTCTCCAAACTTTATGGACGACTGCAGGGTGGGCCAGAGCTGCTCCTCCAAGGGGATGGATGGGGTCCCGCCCAAGTTCTTTTTTTTTTTATAAAGATTTTTATTTATTTATTTGATAGCTAGAGATCACAAGTAGGCAGAGAGGCAGGCAGAGAGAGAGGAGGAAGCAGGCTCCCCACTGAGCAGAGAGCCCGATGTGGGGCTCGATCCCAGGACCCTGGGATCATGACTGAGCTGAAGGCAGAGGCTTTAACCCACTGAGCCACCCAGGCGCCCCCCAAGTTCTGCATCTTGCTGGGCCCCTGCTCTGAGAGTGGTCACTCACTGTGACCACTGACTGACTACGCAGTGTTTCCCAGTTTATGGCAACACTGAGCAGAAAGCTGGTGCCTGGGCTCACTGTTTGCAGCCAGCTTCCCTGGTCCAGTGCCTGGGAATGCTGCTGCACTCAGTCACTCCTATTCTTTTTGTGACCTGGTTATGTTGGCTTTAATAAATCACTTCCACAAAGTGCTATCTCAGGGCCTACTTCTAGGAAGTCCCCCAAGGCAGTCAGCAATGGCTGGCTGACATGTATTCAGGCTGAGGAGCTGCTACAATTCAAGCAAACGAGAGGACCTATAGGGAGCATGTATAATGGGGAAGCCTTGGGGCTGCCACTGCAGAAGAAACAGCACCAGCTCACCAAGGACCAAGACAGACTCAGCACTTCCAAGGACTTCCACACAATTCCATCCTCCTGGAAGTTCCATTTAAAGGAATGACTCTGAGAAACAAACTGAGGTTTTTAGAGGGGGGCGAGTGGGAGGTTAGGTGAGCCTGGTGGTGGGTATTATGGAAGGCATTTATTGCTTGGAACACTTGGTGTGGTGCATAAACAATGAATTCTGGAACACTGAAAAGAAATTTAAAAAATAAATAAAAATTTTTAAAAATAAAGGGATGCCTGTGACTTAAGTCTTATTTTTAGAAAATGTCCCCTCACAATCTCTAGCCTCCATGCCACTGGAAGATTCCCTCCATGTCCACTGGAGCCTCCTGGGGACACGTCTTCCTGGAGAGGACTGCATGAAGACATGCTTGGACATGTAGTTCAGGCTTTGGAAACTGCACTTTGCTTCTTGCTTTTTTAGTTACAGGCAAAGCTTGTCATAGCACCCCTAAAACCCTAAACAACCTTTTGGCAGATTCTGAACTCCTCAAAACCACATATACAGGGTAAAGCCCAGTCCTGTGGTTCTCCAGAGGGGCATGGGTTCATTGTTCATTCAGGAAATGATTACTGCGCTGTGCTCAGCTTGGACAAAGCAGAGGAAATTTTGAGGACACAAAGTCGACATTCAAGAATGTGAGGCATTCATGCATTCAACTGACATAAGATGACTGCCACACGCACCTTACTGTTCTAGATGCTGGGAGTAGAACATGGAATGGAACAGACAAAAGTCCATGAACTCATGCAGCTTGTGTTCTAGTAAAATATACCTGGGTAAATAAACAATAAGATTTCAAAAAGTAAACAGAGTAATATAGTGTGAATAGCTGGAAGAGAACTTTCAGATAAGGGAACTAACTAAGACTCTGTGGGTGACATTTCATCTGAGGCCCGAGTAAGACCAAGGTTCAAGCCAGGCAAAGGGGCAGGACAGTGGGCAGGCTGCCCATTGGCTTTTCCTGCTCCCTGGAGCTCTGAGAGTACCTGCTCTTGGGACTTTGGACAGCTTAGTTGAAGTGGCATGTAGAACATTGCAGCGACTATAGGGAAAACACATTATGTACAAATCTATTGCATTCTTGCAGTTTTCCACTGAAAATAGATTCTCTAAGTTCTATTTTAAGATTAGCTGGTTAACACCCTAAAATTCCATATTGGCCATTTCTCCTCATTTATTAGATATAGGAAAATACTTTCTTGAGGGGCACATTGACATCTTTGCTCCACAGAGAGTAGATGAGGGGGTTCAAGGTGGGGCTGATTGTCTTGTCCAGCACAGGGACCACTTTGCCATTTTCCATGGAGGAGTTGAAGCCTGGCAGATGTATGTGTAGATGATGGTGGAGTGGTACCGGGTGGCCACCAGGAGGTTAGAGGAGCAGGTGGAGAAATGCCTACCACTTACCCACACCTGGCAGATGCCTGGGATGCTGGTGATGATGAAGTTGTAGAGCACCAGGGTAAACAGAAAGTTGACTACTCCAGAATAAATGTCCACAGTGATGATCATAATGTTGTTCAGGGTCATTGGTCTACCACAGAACAGCAGCAGCTTGGGAACTTCATGTAGAAAATGATGGATCTGACAGGGACCATGGAATGTTAACCTGGTCGTCATGCCTATATGCACAGATGTGCTGACTGCAGTGACTGCCCACATGCTGCCTAAGAGTAGAGCACAGATGGGCCATCTCTTCAGCATGTTGTAGTGCATTGGGTGGTAGATGGCCACATAGCAGTCACAGGCCATGGCCATGAGCAGCAGTGGCTTGGCTCCCAGGAGCCATATCAGGAAGAAGAGCTGGACCATGCAGTCAACCTGGTTGACTACCAGGTTCTCCAGCAATTTGGGGAAAATAGTGAAGGTGTGGGTGGTGTCTACAAGGGCCAGGTTGGTGAGAAAGAGGTTAAGTGGGGACTGGAGGCCTGGATTCAGGCTGATGGGCATGAAAATGAAGGCATTTCCTGTGAAAGCTCCAAGGTAGAGGAGGAAGGACACAGCCAAGAAGAGACACTGCAGCCCAGGGTCCCCTGAGAAATGTTGTAGGACAAACTCCTCCACAGCTGTGGGGTTGTTTGTAACCATTC
This sequence comes from Taxidea taxus jeffersonii, assembly GCA_003697995.1. Lineage (NCBI taxonomy): Eukaryota > Metazoa > Chordata > Mammalia > Carnivora > Mustelidae > Taxidea > Taxidea taxus. The sequence goes on along the minus strand of RCUC01157283.1, from coordinate 14,454 downwards.
ATCAGGTGGGGTCCTATGGCCCTTGGATTCAGCCCTGCCTGCAAAGGGAAGCACAGGGTGGGCTGGGCAGCCTCATGGGAATGCTTGCTCCCCAAAATGGCTGCACAAAGCACATAATGAAGATGTCAGTGAAGGTCCCCAGGCTCAGGGAGACAGAATTAACTCTCTCCTGGACTCCCTGTCAGCCCTTCCTAGCCCTGCAGACACCCCTCCCTATGACAGCCTGCTTTTGGCTGGGCCGGCATCACACCACACATTACACAGAAAGCTCAACATGAGACTTTCCTCACTTTGACTTCGAACATCTACATGATCCAGGGACAAAAGGCTCACTGTTGCATATGTGCCTGGCAATGCGGTGGTGGTGCTCATCTCCACCAGCAAGCCAGGCACTGGATTCCAGATTTCCAGAAGGAGAACCCAGTCAGCTGAGGACTTAAGGACAGGATGGGATTTTCACCTGGGGGGTTTTTGAGCTGGGCACTCAGGGGGAGCATGGCATCTTGGAGGGGAAAGTGGCTTGAGGTGCAGCCTGGTCAGGGTATGGCTGCTTTGGAAAGGTCACTCTCAGCTGTCAGAGTCAGCTGTGGACTGACTGGACCCAGCACTTAGTTGAAGATACAGCTTCCCAACCCTGCCTGGGCCAGTCCAGGCTGCACCCCTGGGTTGAGATGGGGTAAATGTAGGTCACCCACGTTCCTGGTTCTAACCTCATCCTCTGCTCCTGGGCTGGAAAGGAAGCTTCTTCCTTCTCTGGGCCAGGGACTGGGATACAGGAAGAAAGGCACAGACCCTGGCCAACATACCCACACAACCCTGGCCAACATACCCACCTACCTCCCAGGCCTGTGTACCTGCAGCCCTCAACACTTCTGGGGACACCCACTCTCCCTGGGCAGGACAGGGCCTAGCTCATTTGAGGAGAGAATCTTCCTCATGCCCATGGAGCCATCAGATGGTGCATGAGGAAAACAAGGCTAGTCTGACCTCCCTCCTTGGGGACAATCCCCTGCAGTCCCAGGGGAATCAGGTGGGAGCATCCATGGCCTGCTGTCTGGGCTCACATGGATTGTGGGCTACCAGGCACAAGTGTGAACAACATGGCCCATCTCAAAAACAGAAAAAGTTTGTCTTTTCCCAGGTGGAATCTGAACAAAGACATGCCAATTTACAGAACTATGTCACCAGCTGCAATCAATTATAGTGGAACTCCAAGGCTGTAGAGCTCTGGGCTTCCTGAGAGCCCCACCTGCTGCATACCTAAGCATCTCCCCTCTCAGCTCCTTCCCCTGCAGGGCTGAGGTGCCACTGAGTCAGCAGGATAGGGCTTCCCACCTGCTGGTCACCACTGGCCCTGCCCCATGCCAGATGCCACACACACCCCTTCTCAGCAGTCACCTAGGGCCAGCGTATGCAGGCAGGAATTCTTAAGGCCTCTTCTGGTTGCAGCATCTGAGCTGCCTCAGCTCCCCTCTGGCATTCCAGGTAGCAGATAGGCATACCTATCTGCCTGTGTGGCTGGCTGCCCACCCAGAATCACAAAACCCCAGCGGCAGACTCACTGCATCTTTCTCTTAAAGATCCTGACCTACTTAGAAATCAAACCACACTGCTGGGTTTCTCCCTCCTCCTGATGTGGTACACAGATAGGCCACAGATGCACGGGAGGTCTCTGAGGACTGCAATTTCAAACTGAAGCAGTGAAAGCCACGAGCAAAGCAATTTTCTATCATTTTTTCCACAACAAAATAGGTCAGGGCCAAACCAAATCTGCCTTTTGAGAAACATCAAGAGGAAAATTTTATTTATTGTTTTTATTGACATATAATGTATTATTTGTTTCAGGGGTACAAGTCTGTGAATCATCAATCTTACACAATTCACAGCACTCACCATAGAGCATACCCTCCCCAATGTCCAGCACCCTCCCACCCTCCACCACTCCAACAACCCTCAGGTTGTTTCCTAAGACTAAGAGTCTCTTATGGGATAAGATGGGACTTCCTTCCCAGTCCCATCTTGTTTCATTTTTCCCTCCCTTCTCCCCATGACACCCTGCTCTGCCTCTCAAATCCTCATATCGGAGAGATCACATGATAATTATCTTTCTCTGATTGATTTATTTCGCTTAATGTAATACCCTCTAGTTCCATCCATGCCATTGCAAATGGCAAGATTTTGGTTTTTCTGATGGCTGCATAGTATTCCTATATATATATATACAGGATATATATATCATATATTTATATATCACATATTCTTTATCTATTCATCTGTTGATGGACTTCTAGGCTTTTTCCATAGTTTGGCTATTGTGGGCATTGCTGTTATAAACATTTGGGTGTACATGCTCCTTTGGATCACTAGATTTGTGTATTTAGCGTAAATACCCAGTAGTGCAATTGCTGGGTTGAAGGGGTGCTCTATTTTCAACTTTTTGAGGACGCTCCATGCTATTTTCCAGAGTGGCCGCTCCAGCTTGCATTCCCCCCAACAGTGTAAGAGGGTTCCCCTTTCTCCGTATCCTCGCCAACACCCATCATTTCCTGACTTGTTAATTTTAGCCATTCTTTTTTTAAAAAAGATTTTATTTATTTATTTGACAGAGAGAGATCACAAGTAGGCAGAGAGGCAGGCAGAGAGACAGGAAGGGAAGCAGGCTCCCTGCCGAACAGAGAGCCCGATGCAGGGCTTGATCCTAGGACCCTGGGATCATGACCTGAGCTGAAGGCAGAGGCTCTAACCCACTGAGCCACCCAGGCACCCCAATTTTAGCCATTCTGACTAGTGTGAGGTGGTATCTCATTGTGGTTTTGATTTGTATTTCTCTGATGCCGAGTGATGTTGAGCACTTTTTCATTTGCCTGTTGGCCATTTTGATGCCTTCATTGCAGAAATGTCTGTTCATGTCTTCTGCCCATTTCTTGATTGGATTATTTGTTCTTTGGGTGTTGAGTTTGATAAGTTCTTGTACATTTTGGATACTAGCCTTTTACCTGATATGTCATTTGCCAATATCTTCTCCCATTCTGTCGGTTGTCTTTTGGTTTTGTTGACTGTTTCCTTTGCTGTGCAAAAGCTTTTGATCTTGATGAAGTCCCAATAGTTCATTTTGGCCCTTGCTTCCCTTGCCTTTTGTGATGTTTCTAGGAAGAAGTTGCCGTGGCTAAGGTTGAAGAGGCTGCTGCCTGTGTTCTCAAGGATTTTGATGGATTCCTGTCTCACGTTGAGGTATTTCTTCCATTTTGAGTCTATTTTTGTGTATGATATAAGGAAATTGTTCAGTTTCATTCTTCTGCATGTGGCTGTCCAATTTTCCTAACACCATTTGTTGAAGAGACTGTCTTTTTCCATTGTACATTCTTTCCTGCTTTGTCAAAGATTAGTTGACCATAGTGTTGAGGGTCTATTTCTGGGCCCTATATCTTGTTCCATTGATCTATGTGTCGTTTTTGTGCCAGTACCATACTGTCTTGATGATGACAGCTTTGTAATAGGGCTTGAAGTCTGGAATTGTGATGCCACCAACTTTGGCTTTCTTTTTCAATATTCCTTTGGCTATTCGAAGTCTTTTCTGGTTCCATATAAGTTTTAGGATTATTTGTTCCATTTCCTTGAAAGAAGTTGATGGTATTTTGATAGGGATTGCATTAAATGTGTATATTGTTCAAGGTAGCATAGACATTTTCACAATATTTGTTCTTCCAATCCATGAGCATGGAACGTTTTTCCATTTCTTTGTGTCTTCCTCAATTTCTTTCATGAGTACTTAATAGTTTTCTGAGTACAGATTCTTTGCCTCTTCAGTTAGATTTATACCTAGGTACCTTATGGTTTTGGGTGCAATTGTAAATGGGATCAACTCCTTAATTCCTCTTTCTTATGTCTTGTTGATGGTGTATAGAAATGCCACTGATTTCTGTGCATTGATTTTATATTCTGACACTTTAGTTAATTCCTGTATGAGTTCTAGCAGTTTTGGAGTGGTCTTTTGGGTTTTACACATAAGGTATCATATCATATACAAAGAGTGAGACTTTAACTTCTTCTTTGCTGATTCAGATGCCTTTTATTTCTTTTTATTGTCTAATTGCTGAGGCTAGGACTTCTAGTACTATGTTGAATAGCAGTGGTGGTAGTGGACAGCCCTGCCACGTTCCTGATCTTAGTGGAAAAGCTCTCAGCTTTTCCTCATTGAGAGTGATATTCGCTGTGGGTTTTTCACAGATCGCTTTGATGATATTGAGGTATGTACCATCTATGCCTATACTGTGAATAGTTTTGATCAGGAAGGATGCTGTACTTTGTCAAATGCTTTTTCAGCATCTATTGAGAGTATCATATGGTTCTTGTCCTTTCTTTTATTAATGTGTGGTATCACATTGATTGATTTGCAGATGTTGAAACAAACTTGCAGCCCAGGAATAAATCCCCCTGGTTGTGATGAATAATCCTTTTATTTATTTATTTATTTATTTTGGATTTTTTAAACATTTTTAAAAATTAACATATAATGTATTATTAGCCCCAGGGGCACAGGTCTGTGAATTGCCAGGCTTACACACTTCACAGCACTCACCATAGCACATACCCTCCCCAGTGTCCATAACCCCACCACCCTCTCTCTTACCCTCCCCCTGGCAACCCTCAGTTTGTTTTGTGAGATTAAGAGTCTCTTACAGTTTGTCTCCCTTCCGATCCCATCTTGTTTCATTTTTTCCTTCCCTACCACCCAAACCCCCCACTCTGCCTCTCAAATTTCTCATATCAGGGAGATGATATGATAATTGTCTTTCTCTGGTTGATTTATTTTGCTCAGCATAATACCCTCTAGTTCCATTCACATCATTGTAAATGGCAAGATTTCATTTCTTTTGATGGCTGCATATAATTCTACTGTATATATATACCACATCTTCTTTATCCATTCATCTGTTGATGGACATCTAGGTTCTTTCCATAGTTTGGCTATTATGGACATTGCTGCTATAAACATTCAGGTGTTATGTGCCACTCTGGATCACTACATTGGTATCTTTAGGGTAAATATCCAGTAGTGCAATTGCTGGGTTGTAGGATAGCCCTATTTTCAAATTTCTGAGGACCTTCCATACTGTTTTCCAGACTGGTTGCATCAGCTTGCATTCCCACCAACAGTGTAGGAGGGTTCCCCTTTCTCTGCATCCTTGCCAGCATCTGTCATTTCCTGACTTGTTAATTTTAGCCATTCTGACTGGTGTGAGGTGGTATCTCATTGTGGTTTTGATTTGTATTGTTCTGATGGTGAGTGATTTTGAGCAGTTTTTCATGTGTGTGTTGGCCATCTGGATGTCTTCTTTGCAGAAATGTCTGTTCATGTCCTCTGTCCTTTTCTTGATTGGATTATTTGTTCTTTGGGTGTTGAGTTTGATAAGTCCTTTTTTTGCATTTTAAATCTGTTTACTTTATTGTATATCATTGTATTTCAATGAATTACTTAAAAGAAAACATCTGTTACAGCTAATTGATTAATTCAGCAGGGATATAAAGTCAATATACAAACATTGGCCACCACTGTACACTAGTAAGAAACTCTCAGAAAGAGAAATTAAGAAAAGAATTCAATTTACAACTGCATCAACAGGAATATGATGAGCCATGGGTGATATACTTCATTGATGAATCATTGAACATAATATAAAAAACTTATGATGATACCTTGTCTAATTGAATCTGTTTGTTTATTTAATTCTTATTATTTTAAAAAATTTTTAATTTATTTTTAAAATTTCTTTTCAGTGTTCCAGAATTCATTGTTTATGCACCACACCTAGTGCTCCATGCAATACGTGCCCTCCATAATACCCACCACCAGGGTGACCCAACTTCCCACCCCCTTCCCCTCCAAAACCCTCAGTTTATTTCTCAGAGTCCACAGTCTCTCATGGTTCATCTCCCCCTCCGATTTCCCCCAATTCAATTCTCCTCTCCATCTCCCAATATCCTCCATGTTATTCCTTATGTTGCACAAATAAGTGAAACCATATGATAATTGACTCTCTCTGCTTGACTTTTTTCACTCAGCATAATCTCTTCCAGTCCCGTCCACATTGATAACAAAAGTTGGGTATTCATCCTTTCTGATGGAGTCATAATACTCCATAATATATATGGACCATATCTTCTTTGTCCATTCATCTGTTGAAGGGCATCTTGATTCTTTCAATAGTATGGCAACTGTGGCCATTGCTACTATGAACGTTGGGTTACAGATGTCCCTTCTTTTCACTACAGCTGTGTCTTTGGGGTAAATACCCATTAGTGCAATTGCAGGGTCATACAGAAGCTCTATATTTAATTTCTTTTTTAAAATTTTTTCTTTATTTTTATGTAAACACATAATGTAATCCCACCACCCTCTCCCAACACCCCTCCCCCCACCCCCTCAGTTTGTTTTATGACATTAAGAGTCTCTTTTGGTTTGTCTCCCTCCCAATCCCATCTTGTTTCATTTTTTCTTTTCCTACGCCCTTAACCCCCACACCCATTGCATCTTCACTTCCTCATATCAGGGAGATCATATGATAGTTATCTTTCTCTGATTCACTTATTTCACTAAGCATAATACCCTCTAGTTCCATCCATGTCATCGCAAATGGCAAGATTTCATTTCTTTTGATGGCTGCATAGTATTCCCTTGTGTATATATATACCACATCTTCTTTATCCATTCATCTGTTGATGGACATCTAGGTTCTTTCCTTATGACCCAGCAATTGCACTACTGGGTATTTACCCTAAAGATACAAACATAGTGGTCCGAAGGGGCACGTGCATCTATATTTTATTTCTTTTTTTTTTAAGATTTTATTTATTTATTTGACAGACAAAGATCACAAGCAGGCAGAGAGAGAGAGAGGAGGAAGCAGACTCCCTGCTGAGCAGAGAGCCCGATGCGGGACTCGATCCCAGTACCCTGAGGTCATGACCTGAGCCGAAGGCAGAGGCTTTAACCCACTGAGCCACCCAGCCGCCTCTATATTTTATTGCTTAAGGAATCTGCACACTGTTTTCCAAAGTGGCTGCACCAACTTGCATTCCCACCAACAGTGTAAGAGGGTTCCCCTTTCTCCACATCCTCTCCAACACACGTTGTTTACTGCCTAGAGCAATCTATACTTTCAATGACATTCTGATCAAAATTCCACTGGAATTTTTCAAAGAACTGGAGCAAATAATTTTAAAATTTGTATGGAACCAGAAGAGATCCCTAATTGCTAAGGAAATGTTGAAAAGGAAAAACAAAATTGGGGGCATCACGTTGCCTGATTTCAAGCTTTACTACAAAGCTGTCATCACCAAGACAGCATGGTACTGGCACAAAAACAGACACATAGACCAGTGGAACAGAGTAGAGAGCCCAGATATGGACCCTCAACTCTATGGTTAAATAATCTTCAACAAAGCAGGAAAAAATACTCAGTGGAAAAAAGACAGTCTCTTCAATAAATGGTGCTGGGAAAATTGGACAGCTATGTGTAGAAGAATGAAACTCGACCATTCTTTTACACCACACACAAAGGTAAACTCAAAATGGATAAAAGACCTCAATCTGAGGCAGGAATCCATCAGAATCCTAGAGGAGAATATAGGCAGTAACCCCTTTGACATCAGCCACAGCAACTTCTTTCAAGATACATCTCCAAAGGCAAAGGAAACAAAAGTGAAAATGAACTTTTGGGACTTCATCAAGATCAAAAGCTTCTGCACAGCAAAGAAAACAGTCGACAAAACAAAGAGGCAACCCATGGAATGGGAGAATATATATTGCAAATGACAGTACAAAGTGCTGATATCCAAGATCTATAGAGAACTCTCAAACTCAACACACACAAAACAGATAATCATGTCAAAAAATGGGCAGAAGACATGAATAGACACTTCTCCAATGAGGACATATAAATGGCTAACAGACACATGAAAAAATGTTCATCATCACTAGCCATCGAGGAGATAAAACCAAATCAAAACCACATTGAGATATCATCTTACATCTGTTCCTTTCTGGTCTATGTTAATTTTAGGCTCTCTTTTACTTAGAGGACTCCTTTCAATATTTCCTCTAAGCCTGGTTTGGTGTTTGCAAATTCTTTTAGTTTTTGTTTGTCCTGGAAGCTTTTTATCTCTTCTATTTTAAATAACAGCCTATCTGGATGTAGTATTCTTGGCTGCATATTTTTCTCATTTAGTGCTCTGAATATATCATGTCCTTTCCGGCCTGATAGGTCTCTGTGGATAGATCTGCTGAAATCTAATATTTCTACCATTGTATGTGACAGACCTCTTGTCCCGAGCTGTTTTCAGATTTTTCTATTTGTCCCTGAGACTTCTAAGTTTTACTATTAGATGATGGGGTGTTGACCTATTTTTATTGTTTTTGAGGGGTGTTCTCTGTGCCTCCTGCATTTTGATGCTTGTTTTCTTCCCCAAATTAGGGAAATTCTCTGTTATGATTTGCTCCAATATAACTTCTGCTCCTCTCTCTCTTTCTTCTTCTGGGATCCCAGTTATTCTAATATTGTTTCCTCTTATGGTATCACTGATCTCTCAAATTCTCCCCTTGTGATCCAGTAGTTGTTTATCTCTCTTTTTATCAGCTTCTTTGTTCTCCATCATTTGGTCTTCTATGCCACTAATTCTCTCTTATGCCTTATTTATCCTAGCAGTAAAAGCCTCCATTTTTTATTATACTTCATTAATAGCTTTTTAAAAAATTTCAACTTGGTTAGCTTTTAGTTCTTTTATTTCTCCAGAAAGGGATTCTCCAGTATCTTTCATGCTTTTTTCAAGCCCAGCTAGCACATTGATAATCATCATTCTGAACTCTAGCTCTGGCATCTTACTAATGTCCACATTGATTAGGTCCCTAGCCATCAGTACTGTCCCTTGTTCTTTTTCTTGAGGTGAGTTTTTCCACCTTGTCATTTTATCCAGATAAGAATAGATGAACGAGAGAACAAAACACTAAAAGGGTTGCAACAACCCCACAAAAATATACACTAACCAAATCAGAAGAGACCTGAAACTGGGGGCAGAAGAAAGGAGAAAAAAATATAGGCACACACTTGATTTTGGGTGTATTTTGGTCTGTTAGAAGAAATTGCCTCCTAAAACTTCAAAGAACGAAAAACATATATGTACACAAAAATAAGGGTAAACACAATGAAGGGATAGAATATGACTGTAAAGATGAAAATTAAAAAAGTTTCTAAAAAAGGAATTGATAAGATAAGGAGTTGGTTGAAAGAAGAACAAAAAAAGAGGAAAGAATGTGATCAGGCTGGAGACTAGAACAAAGCCATATGCTAGATTTAGGGTATATTTTGATCTGTTAGAAGAAACTGTATCCCAAAATTTTAAAGAAAGAAAACCTATATGTATGTAAAAAATAAGATTAAATACAATGAAGGGATAGAATGTGACTATAACAATGAAAATTTAAAAAGATTTTTTTAAAAAGGTATTGATGAAGTAGTTTAAAAAGTTAAAATAGGAAAGAGAAAAATAAAAAAATAGAACAAGAAAAAATAAAATTAAAAAAATTTAACTTTGAAAGATTAAAGAATCATGAGAAAAAGCCATGAATTCTATGTGCTGCATTCCCCTAGCTCTGGAGTTCTGCAGTTCTTGTTGATCGGCAAACTTGGTCTTGGCTAGATGTTCTTGCTGATCTTCTGGGGAAGGGGCCTATTGTGGTGATTCTCAAATGTCTTTGCCTGAGGCAGAATTGCACCGCCCTTACCAGAGGTCAGGCTAAGTAACCTGCTTGGGTTCATGCTTGGGAGCTTTTGTTCCCTGAATGATTTCCATAGAGCTTTGGAGGACAGGAATGAAGATGGTGGCCTCCCAGTCCCTGGCCTGGAGGAGCTGAGAGCTGGGGCCCCACTCCTCAGTGTGCCTTCAGAGAAAATCAGTCAATCCCTCCCATCTCCCTGGTCTCTGGCTGTGCTCTGAGCTCACCTGGCCTGTGACCAAGTGTTTCTGTTTCTGGTGCACAGCCCCATTTGGTGTCTCCAAACCCAGCAGATTCCTGCCAAGTGCTCCCATACTGTTCCTCCAGGAGGAGGAAAGTAAGTCTCCCTGGATCTACCCCTTGTGGGGTCCCTGCTTGAAGAGCAGTGGTCTGGCTGTGCCTCAGATCATGGTTTAAGGTAACCCTGAGCTGAGAGCCCATCCTCTGCTGCCAGCTTCCCCACTCCACTGCCTGGGGGCTCTGCCACACTCAGGCATTCCTGGTCTTTCTGTGACCTCACGGGTCCTGAGACCACACTGTCCCTGAAAGGGCTCCATTCCCTTCTTAGACTCTGGAATGACATCCCTTGGTGGGACAGACTTCTAAAAGTTCTGATTTTGGGGTGCCTGGGTGGCTCAGTGGGTTAAAGCCTCTGCTTTTGGCTCAGGTCATGATCCTAGGATCCTGGGATCGAGTCCTGCATCAGGCTCTCTGCCCAGCGGGAAGCCTGCTTCCTCACCTCTCTCTTCCTGCCTCTCTGCCTACTTGTGACCTCTCTCTCTCTGTCAGATAAATAAATAAAAATTAAAAAAATAAAAGTTCTAATTTTGTGCTCTGCTGCTCTGCCTCTTGCCGCCAGCCCCTCCCCCCATGGTCTAACTTCCGTATGTCACCGCGGAGTCACTTCTCTGAAATCCTACCTTCCAGAAAGTGGTTGATTTTCTGTTCCTAGAATTGTTGCACTTCTCTTCTTTTTTTTTTTCGCTTTTTAAAAATTTAATTAAATTTATTTTTTTATTTAAACATATAATGTAACCCCACCACCCTCTCCCACCCCCCCTCCCCCCACCTCCCCCCTCAGTTTGTTTTATGACATTAAGAGTCTCTTTTGGCTTGTCTTCCTCCCAATCCCATCTTGTTTCATTTATTCTTTTCCTACCCCCTTAGCCCCCACCCCCGTTGCATCTCCACTTCCTCATATCAGGGAGATCATATGATAGTTGTTTTTCTCCGATTGACTTATTTCGCTAAGCACACTTCTTCTCTTCTATCTCCTGTTGAGTTTGTAGGTGTTCAGAATGGTTTGAAAACTATCTAGCTGAACTCCTGGGACCCAACGATATTTAGGTCTTCTACTCACCCGACAATATTTAGGTCTTCTACTCCTCCACTATCTTACTCTAATATTCAAAAAAAATTTTTTAAAGGCAGGAAAGACATTTGAATAGCCCTACCATTATCGAACATGCAACTTTTCAACCATTAGCTGAACATTTACATAGATGGGCCTCATCTAGGCCAGTACTTCTCAAACTGTCTGTAGTAAAGAATTGGTTTGTTTTGTGGTTTCTGTTGTTGTCCAGTCCAATATGGGCCAATATTTTTAAATCAAAATAAAGTGAATTACCAGAAAAAGGATCATGTGCTTAGAAATCACAGTGGTGTTAATGTGCATGGGCTTCTGTTTCCTCTGTTTCTGTGAGTCCTCATTGCAGACAGCACTGGTCTGTGCACCACATGGTAAGCAGCATTGTACCAATCTGCAAGGCCTAGTTATTTGTCCTGGACAATTTATAGCTATATGGGAAAAACAAATTTTATCCTTAGCCCTTACCATACACAAAGATCAATTTCACATGGATTTAAGATGTAATTGTGATAATTGACTTTCTCTGCTTAGCTTATAATTATCATATGGTTTCACTTACTTGTGGAGCATAAGGAATAACATGGAGGACACTAGGAGAAGGAAAGGAAAAGTGAATTGGGGTAAATCAGAGGGGAGATGAAACATGAGAGACTAGGACTTGCAAACAAACTGAGGGTTTTGGAAGGAGGGGTGGGGGGATGGGTGAGCCTGGTGGTAGGTATTAAGGAGGGCATGTATTGCATGGAGCACTGGGTGTGGTGCATAAACAGTGAATCTTGGAACACTGAATAAAAAGATATAATTGTGAAAGGCAATTGTTTTTAAGTGGGCAAGTATCTTTCTGATATTTCTGGGACAAAGAGAGATTTCTTTTTAAACCCCTAAAAATGTTAACCTCAAAATAGAATATCAATAATTTAAAAGTATTTTTCATAATGAAAAGGTAGCCCAAAGAGTGGAAAATCATTGAAACACACAAAACTGAAAAAGGATCATTAATGAGAAGACATAAAATATTCCTTCAGTGAGAGAAAAACAGGAAACCCAAGAAGAGAGGGGAGCTAAGTACATGAGTAGGCGCTTTATAGAAGAGGACACAAGTTTGATGAATAATCATATAAAGAGATTCTTTGCTTTATTCATAGTCAGGGAAATGCAAATTGGAACCATAATTAAATATCATTAGTACACACTAGATGAGCACAAATTAAGAAACCTATCTATATTAAGTGTTGGAGGGGTAGTGAATCAACAGGACCACTTAGACATAGTGGTAAGAGTATAAATGCATTCAAATAATGAGAAATGATATGGTATCATGTGTTATGTAGGCCATGTACATAACTGGCTTAGAGATATTCTTGCAGGGTGTTCCAGGAAGCACACATGTAAATGTTCCAAGCAACACTCTTTGCAATAGCAAAAACTTGAGAATAATATGATAGGATGGTGGGTAAGTCATGCAGTTGGTGCAACCACATCTGACAATGGCACCTGGAGGTAAAGATGAGTAAGAAATTCAGGCCTCAGATAATAGAATTGCTATGAAATATCTTTTAGAAATATAAAAGTAAGAAAAATTAAACAGTATAAAAACATAAGAAAAATCACAGAGAGTATTAGAAGTGAAGTCAGGACAGTGGCTGCCTCTGGAGGGAGGTAGTCATGTGTGAGAGAAGCATGCAGGTAGGTGAAGTTTAGAATACAGGGTTGTGGTTTTTGGATTTGGGATGGGTTGCTTGGTGTTCATGATGTTATTATACTGTATATTTTATAAAAGAGATGCCTCACGCTTTTTAAAAGATTTTATTATTTATTTGTCATAGAGAGATAGAACACAAGCAGGGGGAGCATCAGAGGGAGAAGGAGACCCCCCCATTGAGCAAGGACACTGGGATCACGACCTGAGCTGAAGGTGGGTGCTTAACTGACTGGGTCACCCGGGTGTCCCTTCAATATTCTTTTCAAATATGTTATTAAAGATAATAAAGGACCCAGTTGCTTCAGAGATTCTTTGTCCTTGCTCTTTCCCTCTGCTGTCCTCTGGTGATTACCACAGCTACTGGTCCTCCATGGGCATCATGTGTTCTGGGAACCCTTTTGTTGCCCCACTCCCCTACCACCGGTCACTGGTGTGTTGGCATCTCCTTTGGAGTCTTGGTCAGTTGAAGCTACATATATGAAGTCCAAGAGGCTTCTTCTTCCACCCAGAGGGGCTAAGGTTTTCGTGTGTCAGAAAACAGTGTTCCTCGCTCCCAGAATCTTAAATGGAAGCTCACAGGTGGAAACAGAGCCAACTGACAGATAAGAGAACACTTACATGTTGTCCCCAGTCCCCTGATGTGGAAAAACAATCCTTGGTCAAGCTGGTTTGCTCTTTGGACATTGTGATGTTGTGTGTACTCTGCTTTTGTTTCACTTGGAAAAGATTTTTGGCTTTTGTCAAAGTCATTATTTCTAATCAAGAGTTCATTAAACATTACACACTCATCTGCACAAATTTCTATTTTAGTGTTATCAACATTTCACCATACAAAATGAGAGGAAATTTCCAGGGGAGATTTCTATTTCTCTCTCTCTCTCTTTAAAGATTTTTTATTTTTATTTTTATTATTTTAAAGATTATTTATTTATTTATTTGACAGAGAGGAGAGAGAGAGAGAGAGAGAGAGAGAGTGCACAAACAGGGGGAGTATCAGGCAGAGGGAGAAGGAGAAGCAGGCTCCCCATTGAGCAGGGAGCCCGATGTGAGGCTCAATCCCAGGACCCTGGGATCATGACCTGAGCCGAAGTCAGAGGCTTAACCAACTGAGCCACTCAGATGCCCCTTTATTTTTAAGTAATCTCTTTACCCAGCCTAGGGCTTGAACTCACAATTCTGAGATCAAGAGTCACATGCTCCACCAACTGAGTCAGCTAGCTGCCCCTTCAGGAGAAATTTCTGAAATTAACTCTTTCAAGCACATTTTCAACTCCATTCCTACTACATTCCCTTCTTGCTTATCCAGAGCCTTCTTGGTGCCCAGAGACATCATATTCTTCTACCTTTCTCCTCTGTGATCTAAGGATTTATGGCTACTGAGTTGCCTCTTAAAAAACTTCTGAGGGGCGCCCGGGTGGCTCAGTGGGTTAAAGCCTCTGCCTTCAGCTCAGGTCATGATCTCAGGGTCCTGGGATCGAGCCCTGCATCGGGCTCTCTGCTCAGCAGGGAGCCTGCTTCCTCCTCTCCCTCTGCCTGCCTCTGCCTACTTGTGATCTCTCTGTCAAATAAATAAGTAAGATCTTAAAATAAAATAAAATAAAAAACTTCTGA
>RCUC01157282.1:0-23904 GCA_003697995.1 Taxidea taxus jeffersonii | reverse complement strand
AAAAAAAAAAAAAAAGAAGAAAGCAAGCAATAAACAACTCATGACAATGTCACTAGCATCTGTCATTGGTACAGCTGGTAACTAGTACTAAGGTCCACAAGGAAAAATAATGGTAAAACTGAATATATTCCTGGAAAGAGTAAACTTCTGAAAGAATACCAGCCACCCACCTGGGTGGCTGTATCCTTTATGCGCCTGCCTTCAGCTCAGGTCATGATCTCAGAGTTCTAGAATTGAATCCCACATCAGGATCCCTGCTCAACAGGGGGCCTGCTTCTCCCTCTCCCTCTGCCCCTCCTTCCCCTCTCGTGCTCCCCCTCTCTCAAATAAATAATCTTTAAGAAAAGAACACCAGAGGACAGGTGTACTAATTTTATATTGTTCATACATCCCAAATTAACGGCTTAACAAAATCCATTTATAATCCTGCAGTTCTACAGGTCAAAAGTCTGGGTACAGATGACTGAGCTAGGCCCTCTGCAACACAGAGCTATGGGTAGCACCGCTGTCCCCTCCGGAGGTTCTGGGGATGAATTATCAGCTTCCCAGCTCCCTCGGGTTGCTGGCCAGCTTCAGTTTCCTGTGGCTGTTGGGTGGAGGACACATTACCTTGATAGCTGTTAGCTGGGAGCCATCTTAAGGTCTCCTGAATCCCTTACTCCGTTGCCCCCTCCCATCTTTAAGTCAGCAACAGCCTTTGAGTCCTTCTTCCACTTTAAATCCCTCCATGTTCTCCTTTGACCTTATGCCTTTGGGCTCTGGCCAGAGAAAGTTACATGCTTTTAAGGCTTTATGTGATTAGACTGGATCCACCTAGGTAACCAAGGAAAATCTCCATATATTAAGGTCCTTGTAGTTGAAGTTACAATGCGCAAAATCCCTTTTGCCATGTGAAGTGCCATATTCACAGGTCCCAGGGGCTAGGGCAGGGACATTTTGGGGGAGGAGACATTCTGCCTATGACAGTAGGTCTGGGAGAGGTGAAGGATAGTAAGGCAGCCCATAGATCCTAACTGGGGGACCAAAAATAAACTTTGCAACCACCTACTTTTGCCTAATATAATGTCCACTTCTCACACACAATCTTTTATTATTTGCTTTATGCAAGACAATGTCTTCATACCAAA
Organism: Taxidea taxus jeffersonii; assembly: GCA_003697995.1. Classification (NCBI taxonomy): domain Eukaryota; kingdom Metazoa; phylum Chordata; class Mammalia; order Carnivora; family Mustelidae; genus Taxidea; species Taxidea taxus. The sequence continues at coordinate 22,777 of RCUC01157282.1, read as the reverse complement.
TATTCATCGAAGAGGGAATTGTAAGAACTTAATTTGCCCATGTAATTTAAATTAAAAAAACATATGATACGAAGCGTCAGTATCCTCATTAACTTTTGTCCAAAAAATTATACTGGATGAGAAAGTAAAATCTTTCAAGTTTTAACCTCATGGCAGTTCAAGTGTATATCTACATATTATTAACACAACCAAGTGGATGCAAATATAAATATTACTAGCAAAGTATGGTGAAGAAATATGAATCTTCTCACATCAAAATAAAACATGAGTGCTTCTCAAAAGTCTCAAGCTAACTAGTGTGCTAAGTTTCACATCTGCACAAATGTGAAATCCATTACAGGGGACAAAATGAATTTTGGAGTCCTGCCCTTAAGCTCTATGACAGCTTTATTTTTATGATGTCTTTATTCTCTGAGATACTAAATACTGTCATTCCTAATTCTCTAAATACGGCAGGCTTGCTACTGTGGTTATTAATGTTTCTAACGGTCCCATCTGTAAATAGCGTGCAGCCTGAACCAAAACACATATGCACGTCTCCACTGCAGAAGACTGACACAGGACTGCTGACACATGAATGGGATGCTTTGTCTAACCAACACAAAAATGCAAATGAATTGCTGAGAAAGAAAACTAAGGAATTCAAAGGCTTTCTTGATTGCCTTCTTTAAAATGCCAAGAACTTAAGCTGGCTTTTCTTATCTTCCACTACATGCATGTGACACTTTAGGAGGTCTTTCTTATTGTACTATAATTCGGGGATTGTTCCAGCTCCGTGTTCCATGCCTTTTTCCAAAGGGCAGCCTGAGATGTATAATTCGGGTAATGAACAGCTGCATAATTTAAGGGTCGAGCTAGTAGGGCACTGTTCCTTATTTGTGTTGCTTTAGCAGTTGCCAAGATGTTCTGGGCCTATTTAGGAATACAATTTTTTGACTGCTTTATTTCTCTCCGATGATATATGCTGGGATTTGGTTGTGTTCCAGAAAGTGAATTTTATCAGCAGAAGTACCAGAGCAAGCTTTTCTCTCATTTTACTCCAAAGGGCAACAGCACTGAGCTATAATGAGGTAATTTTTTTTCCAGCCATGCACACTCTGTGTTCTATCAGGCAGGGTTGTTTAAACCTAGTCCTGTCCCTTTCCAAAGCATGATGGACTCAATCGCCGAGCTATCAAAGGCATTTCCACACTACATCCCTCTCACACAGGGCCAGTCTCCTGAATGTTGAAAAGGGCCTGGCAGTGAGGCCCTTCAAGATGAAGGTTGCATGCTGATTAATCAGTGGCTTTTTTATTCCATCTTGGCAAGGAGTCCCTGTTTGTAAATAAAAGGTTTACCCCGAATTTCCTGTAAACTCAGAAACATAAGGCTGATTTGGACCTCAGTCGCAGAGCAAGAACGGTGCCTGCTGTCCAATCCACAGAGATGTGCTATGTCCACCATCATAAATACTCCTTAAGGTCTTAAAGCATATCCCAAGTATGAGCCAATCTAAAAACAACTGTCAGTTCAGATGATCAAGCACAGCAGGCAGACTGAATTTTTTTGGGGGGGCCACCTTTTTTTTTTAACTTTAACACCCCACCCCACCCCCCCTTGTTTGGAAGAGATCCCAGTGAGCACTTGTGAAGGTACTAGAGTTTATACCACACAATAAGCTTGTAGGGGCAAAATAAATAAATAAATAAATAAATAAAAATAAATCAATAAAACGGGATATCTCTTTTTTAAGAAATAAATTAGCGTACTCTTTCACTTGTCAGATGGTAAATAGCTAATGGAAAAGGAATGTGACAGACCACAAGGACCAGGAATTGTCTGCAGACTGGCAGACGCAGCGATTTGCAGATGACCCAAATTATTTTCAGGCAGTTTGGCACATCTCTATTTGTCACACTTACACTACTGAGCCAATTGCATTCAATTAATATGGAGTATTTTCCTGTTCTTGAAGTCGGAACAAAGCAGTGAGCCATTCTTGATTGCTCTCAAACACCCCTATCCCAAAAAGCAAAAATTAGAAGTCTCTGGTCCTCATTCACTGTAGGTTATCTTCCAGGATAAGCACAGCACCACTGGAAGACTGATTCTGGACCAGGGATTTTTGTACATATAGACACACGTCTACTATATGCACCTAGTGTGGGAGCTCCAAGAACGTAGACTATGTGGTTCTTGAAACATCCTTTTGCAATAAAATTTTGCCATTTCCTTCTTTATTTTTGAAGGCAAGGTGAAGAAGTTTATTTTGTGAGAGGTGAAACCTTCTGAATCAATACCGGGGGACGACACGAGTATATAAACCTATCCATCATGAGGCAGCCATTACAGCAATACCTCCCAACGTGGTCCGTGCTGTCGCTGGCGGCAGCCCGGGTACTTAGGGAAATGCAGGAATGAGAGTTTTACTTCTAAACTCTGTTCCTGAGTGACACATGATCTGTATGATCTGTAGAGTTCAGAAAATACCAACCAGGTGCCCTCACTCCTAGTCCCAGCTCTCTCCCCACTGGGCTAGAGGTCATGTCACTTAACCTAGTAGTCTGCATTGGGATGGCTTAACACATCCTTAAAATGAGAAACAGACAAAAGCACAGGGCATCTGCCAGCTCTAGGAATCTCTGAATCACAAACACCCAAAGAAGTGCTTTTATTAATTCTAAATGAATGTATAGAAGTCAGGAAGACTTATAACAAAAGCAAGCAATAATAGGCAAAAGAAAAATGCTGATTTCCCCCAAACTGAGTCATTTCATTATATTAAATTTAGGATTATGGGGGCACATTAACTCTTTCAGGCCTTGAGGGGGTTTGTGTCAAAACAATACAATTTGACAGCTAAAAATGCAATACGTATTATAATTATAAGTTACAGCTAGCTATATAAATTTTATACACTGATATAAAATGTACCTGGCACAGGAAATTTAAGAATGTCTCTAAAGAAAAAATATATTAAAGCTCCTGTTCAACTGCATACCAAGTGTATTTTAATGTATTCATGTTTCTGAACATATGTAATACACAAATAGAATGCAATAGTATTTTGCATTTAATCTTGAATTTTAATAGTTTCAGTGAGTCGCTCTGTTTAGATGGAAAAAAAAAAAAGATCTTTAACAGTGACAATCCCCTTATCATCCAGTGTACTTAAAATGTATAAGTGTGTCAGGCCTTAGGCTATGGTTGAGATGGCAAATTAGAAACCAAAACAAATGTCAAAAGAGGCAAAAATGATTGCGCTGCTCAGTAGTGTATCACATTCCCCAAAAACTTGACTTCTGAAATGATCCGCACACAAAATCCATCTCATCTTCTTTCTTGTGCCTACTGAATGCATTCTTCATCCTAATTGAGACCTACAGTACTCTGTGCACTTTCTACTACCACGTTTGTTAACTCCTTCCTGGCCTCACCTGCCCTCTGCCCAGCCTTTCCCCGCCAAGGGTTGGCATTTTAGATGCCTCCGCAGGGGCCTTAGAAAGCCTCGCTCTTCTGACCTGCAGTTCTGCCCTCCTTGCTAATTCTTTACCCTGCCAGAGCCTCATTCCTCTGCTTTCTTTGCTTCTCTCCTGAGCTGCCAGCTATTGCTGGCGCCACTCCAAAACCAGTGTTGACAGGCTCTTCTACAAATCTGTGCTGTTCAACCTCAACTCGACCCTCCCTGGTGTTCAGCAGTTCCTGTAATGATCGCTTATTGACTTGCGGGAGAATTCAACATGGTAGCTTTTCCTCAGGCCTCAGTTCAGGCCTAAACACTTCATTCTTGGCAAATGACCCCATCTGTCATTTAACTGAGACTACTGAAGCCCTAATTTTCTTTATCTCTCTGCCTTTACACTCATTCCTTTCCTTCCTTAGTCTCTCAGAGAAAGAACCTCTCCCCTGCTTTGCCCCAATCTTTCACCTCTTTCCTTTTATCACTTTCACTGTCGCATCCCGGGGGGCTTGCTGGTTGACCAGCACACCACTGAGTCTTGATCTGTAGATGTTCACCCTGTCCCAACCACGCAAGAACGCAGTTCTATTCAGTTTCCCCCATCTGCAAACTCCTTCCATCGTAGAAATAACCGCCCCGTCTGCTCCACTGCCAAACAAGAAACAAAATTCGACAACAAAAACCGCTGTCCCCTAACCTTGCTTCTCTATCTCAGGTGCTTTCAGGGTTGTAGTTTACCTTTCTTCTTTGCTACCAAGTTTCTCTAATGATTAATAGCCTAAGGCCTAATAGATTCCACTTCCACATCACCTTTCAAGTCCTTGAAAACAGCACCCTCCCCCGCCGACTAAAATTATTTCTTCAAGGTCACATTTGACTTCCATGTCAGCCAATTACATTTCATTTCCCCACAGCCATGTTCTTTTCCCTGTCTCCAGCACCCACACAGCTCATCACATCTCTAAACCTCCTCCTCCCTTGTGCATTAGGAGCTTCAGCCTAGGATTTAAAGCTTGTGCACATGTATGATTCAAATATAAATGGGATGCCAAAACAATGATGACCAGACACATGGATGCAGCAGACCAAGAAGGAAAATGGATCCCCACGCTCACACCACACCTCATGAATCAGAAACTATGGTGGTGCAACTGTGATGAGAGTTTGTCAGCATGGATCCAGAGAGCTCCCAGGATGAGGAAAACACCTCCTCATACGATAACCAGCATGCGGTGTTTGCTGGAAGAAGGACACGGGTGCATACTGGGCTCTCAAAAAAGGTTTGATGAAGAAATAAATTAATGAATGACTGCCTTGGCTGTGACAGAGAAGCGATGATTTGAAGTACAATCATCTACTTAGTTCCCATAGTCTCATGGATGACAAGTTATTGCTATTTGATACTTAGGGCCCAAAGAAGAAATTATTGTGATCAAAACAGAGAACATGAGAAAGGATTTCCTCCTTCTTTGCATCAGAGTGTGGCACTGTGGTTTGGAGGAGACAGAAGATGTGTTGTCACTTTGGCACATCCAGAACTCTTTGCACAGCAGCTGTGCCCGCAGCCCTGGCAGGTCTCCTAGCACCCGATGTGCCAGGGGCACCAAGTGCCAACATCTTCAACAGCAGTTGATGAGAGTATCAGGGGCTTTGGAGCAATAGTAAATGAACAGTAGTCAGCCCAACAGCGGTGGTGCTACCTTTACCTGACCTGCTGGGGGCTGGAAGCTTTGCCAACTGGATAAACAGAAGAGAGATGAAGAAGGAAAATGCTGGATGCCAGTTCCAAGCTGAGGGAATGGATCCTGTGGAAGCTGCATGTCTTACAAGGTTGGAAGAATTAATGCAAAGGAAGCACTGGTTCTTACTCCCAACTCAATTATTTTTTTAGCTATAGATGTGTGCAGTCAAAAGAAATCCTTGACTTTAAAAATATCACACAATCCGAGTCCTATACATTTTGCTCTCACTGACGCTCTCCTCTTCTAAATCTTTTGTTTGTTTGTTTTAAATCAGACCCTTCAACATTAGGCATTCCCAAGATACTTCCTTTGGTCATTTTACACTCTATATGCTCACTGGTATCAAATCCCACAGCTTCAACATAATCTCTACTCATATGATACTCGATGTATAAATTCCAGATCTGACCCAGTTCTGACCTGACCTCCAGATTCATATTTTAGTCAAATATATCTGACTGGATGTCCCACCCATAGTATGAATTGACTCATCCTAAAGTAAATTCATTGCTTTTTGCCCCAAAATTTCTTCTTTCTAACCCCCAAGGTATAATTAAAAGCAACATAATATTCTCAATGAGAGAGGCATAAAACCTTCAAGCAGTTCCACCCCTCTTTACGCTGGCACTGCACACAGTTAATCACCTCCTCTTTCTCGAAATATTGTACTTGCTTCATCTGTCTTCCAGCAAACTCTCTTGGGAGTTTTTCCCTGACATCATTGCCCACTCCTTCTCCAGTGCTGTGTGAGGATTCCTAAGTGCTGGAGTATTTTACAGAGTGCAGTCTTAGTCCTCAGAGCTCTTCACTTCTCTACCAGTATTCATGGCAGATGGAATCTTATCTAGTCTGTTCTCTCTTGTCATCTCTCAGGCAATGAAAACCCAATTCTCCTCGTGTCTCAAGATGAAAATCTTATACTTATTTAATACAACTATCTTCTATTTCACCCCGTGTTCAAAGCACAGTCATGCTCTGTTGATCTTCATAAGTAATCCAGAGTCTGTCGCTTCTGGCCATGCCTAGCACCTTTGTCCAAATCACCATCATTTTCCGCCTTGATATTACAGTAACTTCTAACTAGTCTTCCTACTTCTTATTTCTACATGTATTTTTCCCATTCAAGTACTAACCAGGCCCGACCCTGCTTAGCTTCCGAGATCAGACGAGATTGGGCGCGTTCAGGGTGGTATGGCCATAGACTCTACATGTATTTTTCAAACCAATTAGCACAAATCTCTTGATGTTGATGTCAGAGTGTGTCATTTTTCTCTTCACAACTCTCCTGTAGCTTCTACCTCACTTTAATCACTGGATCATTGGCCAATGTGTTTGTTACTTAACAACTTCTGAAACAATATTGTAGACCAAAATGCTACTTGCCTTCTCACCAAACTTGGCTAATCTTTTTTCACTTACATTGTTCCAAGGAATATATGACCAACTATACATAACCAAGAAGATGGCCTGTATGACTCATTGGAAAACACTGTAATATTAATAATCATAGAAATTAAAAATAATTGGGGTGCCTGAATGGCTCAGTAAGTTAAGCCTCTGATTCTTGATTTTGGCTCAGGTCATGATCTCACAGTCCTGGGACTGAACACTGCCTTGGGCTCCCCACTTAGTGGGGAGTCTTCTTGAAGATCTTCTGTCTCTCTCCCTCTGCCCCTCCCCAACTTGGGTGTGCACCTGCACATGTGCTCTCTCTCTTCCTCTAAAATAAATGAATAAATCTTATAAAAAAGGAATTATATCAGCAATAATCATTTATGAAGAACTTTCTCCAGGCCAGACACAATACTAAACACTTCACATGCATTCTCTCATTTAATCCCCTCTGCAATTCTATAACTTAGTTATTAAAATAATCCTTCTTTGGCAGAGTAGCCAAGTTTTGACAAATGAGCCCAATTTGGCCAGCCAAATCTTGGGCAAGTTCATTTAAAAAGTACTACAAGATAATGGGATTATGCCAGTAACTAGTAGTGAAAGAATAATTTTAACCACATTATATCTTCATGAAAGGAGTCTCCTACTGCTAACAATACCAAAAGCTACCAGTAATGATGCTACTTCTGCTTTCTAAGAAACTGATTGTATTCTGTATATTTAAAGTAGGGAGGTGGTGGGGCACCTGGTTGGCTCAGTTGGTTGAGCAGCCGACTTTTGATTTTGGCTCAGGTCATAATCACAGGGTCCTGTGATCAAGCCCTGCATTGGACTCCACACTCAGCAGGGACTCTGCTTCAAGATTCTTTCTCTTCCTCTGTCCCTCCCCCACTCACTCACTTTCTCTCTCTTTCTCTAAAATAAATAAATAAATATTGGGGGAAAAAAAAGTAGGGAGGTGGTAAAAGAAAAAAGGTGTATGTTTGATGTATAGTTTTCTTAAGGGAAAAACACAATCACAGGTGACCCCTGAGCAATTCAGGGGGTGGCAAACTGACTCCCATACAGTTTAAAAGCTGTGTATAACTTCTGCTTCCCTAAAGCTTAACTGCTAAGACCCTGTTGTTGACCAGGAAGCCTTACTGATAACACAAACAGTTGATTAACACATATTCTGAATGTTTTATGTATTAGATACTGTAATAAAATAAGCTAGAGAAAAGAAAATGTTAAGAAAATCATAAGAAAGAGAAAATACATTTATAGTACTGTACTGTATCCACTAGAAAAAAAAAAATCCACGTGTAAGTATAACTGCCCATGTAGTTCAAACCCATGTAGTTCAAGAGTTAACTGTATTTTCTTTAATCAAGGTCAATGTTAATGAAATAATGGAAAACGGGAACAGCATTCCAAATCCTCAAATATATTTGAGTGCTATCAGGTATCACATAGTGAGCTAAGTTATTTCATATTACCTCATTTAATCTTCACATTAACCACACAGGGTATTATCTAGATTTTGCACATGAAGAAACTGCATTTGAAAGAGATTAGCTGACATGCTCAGGACCATAAAGCACAAGGTTGACTGAATCAATATATTCCAACCTCTGTCTTCTTGATTTTGGCCCGTTTAATTCCTCTCTGAAATGAAATAAAAAACAAGCTGGCTTCACCCTATACGTTCCTTACTTATGTTGCATCCTTTCCCCTCAAAGTTATAGTTGATGCTATATACGGAAATGTTCTCAAGAGAGCTTCTTAACTTTAATCACAAATAAACAGATAGCAATCAAAGATAACTTACTCTGTGCCTTTATTTGTAAGTCATCTAATTCAGGGGTTTCTTGGAAATTATCCATGCACGTACATGTTCTTATTCTTTTCTATGCCCTATATAACAGCATTAGTCTGCTTGGGCTGTCCTAACAAAATACCACAGGCTGGGGAACTGAAACAACAGAAATTTATTTCTCAGTTTTGGAGACGGGAAAGTCCAAAGTCAAGGCACCAATAAGGTAGGTTTCATTCTGAGGACTCCTCTCATGGCGAATGGGTGCCAACCATCTCTCTGTGCACTCAGAATACCTCTTCTCTGTGCTCTCATGAAAAGAGAGCAAAAGTGTGAGCTCTCTGGTGTCTCATCATCTAAGGACACCAACCCTATCAATTAGTGCCTCATGCTTATATCCTCGGTTAACTCGAATTACTTCTTTAGAGACCCCATTTCCAAATACACAGGGGGCAGGGTTTCACATATGAATTTTGAAGGCACACAAATATTCAGTGTATAACAACAATCTGTCTTGTCACTGGTCCTGGTAGATGTGTTTTATAAATAAGAGCTGAAAGTGCTTCCAGAAGGTCACGATTCCAAAATAAGCCTGCTCGTTGACACCGAGTGTCACAAACATCAGGCCATTTGCAGATGGATCACAATGGTGTGGAGCACTTAAATGGATTCTCCCATTCTGATCTATCCATTAAATGATAACCATGACCTAATGCATGGGCATGATCAATACATATATACACCGTGGCCGTAAAACAGCCTCTCTAACCAGGGAGGGTAATCCTCCATTTTACAGATTTGAAGAGCCAATCAATTAAACACTGGGTAAGGTCAAATACTATTGATTCAAAATTCAACGAAATCCCTGCCTTTACCTTCCCCTCTTTTGATTTTTCTTGTGATCTAAGTATGGTTTCTTTAAAATACATTTTTATAACAGCTGCACTTCCATACTGGTAGAAAGTGAGTGGTCCTCAAAAAATATAATGATTCACTGGCACCTAAATCAATAGTGTTATAAAACCTTGAAGGCATGAAAAGGTTGAAAAATAAAAATATTAATGCCTAAACTTCAAGAGCATACTTAAGAAGTGGAATTTAAGAGATGTCCATTGCCAGGTAGTTCATAAATTGATTTAGAGGAAGAACTCCCTCCGGTGTATCTGTGAGTGTTGAAAATAAAACAACATAAGGATACTGTTAATAATGTGTTTAAGTATCACTCTTCATTCAACTCTGATTTTTGGCATAATTTCAGATTGTTTCTTGAAACTGCTTTTGATACTTACACGGCAAATTCAGTATACATTTTACTCTTTACTCAGTATACATTTTTACTCTTTATTTTATTCTTTATTAGTACTTATTCTGTAATTTACTATTTATTACAGAATAAAGTAAATAGAGTAAAAACCAGAATAAAGTAAAACCAGAATAAAGTAAAAACCAAAACCAAAAACCACTTTCGGCTTTTACTGACACCTCGTCACGCTGCTGATAACCTTTTTAGATGTTATAATCCAGTCATGTCTTCTGTGCTTACTTAATATAATGATACTTTCATCTTCATAAAGATGTAATAAAATGGTGTTTTGTAAGTGGAACAAATGCATTTCAGAGCTCTGTCTGCATTCGCGTCTCAGATACTTAATATACGTATATTCCTCTATCTGGAGATAGAACTATTTGCTGCTGTATTTTTATCTAACTGTCTCCAGAACTAGTAAACAGAGAATTGTAATTATTGCATGCTTGGAAAAATTCCACCTGGCACAAATCAGTCACTAGATGGCTAAATATTGTGAATGAAAACAACTGGCAAGAAGGAAAATCCCCTTGTTAGAAGACAGCATGCACACTGTTCCACGTGTTGGAAACAAAAATTTGCTCTGAGGAGCTTTGATAATGTTTTAATGGAAACAACACTCTTTTTCATGTTTACTCCCCTCTTTTGCTTTCTTTGCAACCACATGAATTTTGAACTTGGTTTGAGTGGGTTTTCTTTTCTTTCTTTTTTTTTTTTTTTTTTTTTTTAACTTTACCCAAAGAGAAGCTGAAAGATATATGATTAAACATCAGGTTCCCTCTGATTTTCCAGATTTATTCTGTAATTGGAAATCTCTTTGACATACTATTTTTAAAAGGAAGATATTTTCTTAATCATTAACTCAAGGAAGCAGAAATAAAATATGACAGTATTTAATAGTACAGCAACCCATTAAACTCTCATGTGGCTACCTCTTGCTTTTAAGATGAATGTGAGTTGTTTTTGTTTGTTTTCATTTGTTTTTAATGAGAAAAATTATATGGACAAAATCTCGAGAATGGCATTTTAAAAGTCTAATTTCCTGCCTGTTGCAAAGCTTCTACTTAGAAAAAACTAACACATCTTTTTTTTTTTTTGAAATGCAATTAAAGTAAGAGTAGAAAGTGGCAAACATTTTAGAACAGAAATAAAAGTAAGAAGAAGATGGAAAGAGCGTACCTGCTTTAAAAAAAATGGACTTTAAGAACATCATACTTATAAAACAAGATCAAATGTAGAAACACTTTCATTTTGACCAAGGTAGTCTAGCTATGCTTAAAAAAAAAAAAAAAAAAAAAAGCCCCTCCCTCTTTCTGCCACCATTAGGGCCCGCTGCTTCCACTTTTAATTTCTATAGCATGTAAGAGCTACCTAGAATTTTCATATAAACTGGCTTCATTCCATCCCATGACTCATACTGTTCCAACGTTAATATGCATAGAAATTGCTACTGATACATGTTCTTATACAGTAAGTCCGGGGTGGGGCCCGAAAGTCTGCCTTTTCAACAAATTCTCAGGTGATGCCTCTGCTGTGGGGTCATGGCCACACTGGAGGAACGTGACCAGAATACAAGCTGAAGGTGAGTTTCCCAACACCGTCTAAAGGCACATCTTCAGAGGACTCATTGCTTGATTGTGCATAGTGGTTTCTTATCTTCCCAACAACTTAAACCGAGTGAAGATTTTTTATTTTTTCCCTCCAGCTTGATCAAGAAACAAGAACAGTCAATATCCCTTATTCAAACAGTCTATATTCACAAATTTGCCTACTTGCCAAAACGTATTTTAATTACAGAAATCAATGACCAAGATTTTGCCATCATGTGCACAGGGCTGTGGAAAATTTGAGTTGTCTGATGTCTCCACTCACAGCTGAAGTTCAGCAAGGTGACTTTCTTGGTTCAATTTTTACATTGTAATCAAATATCCTTTTTGAGGTCTATTTACTGCCACATTTTGTTGTATTTTTGTGGGTTTTTTTTGTGATTTCACTGTCTAAAATGACCCCAAGCATAAGGCAGAAGTGCTGCCTAGAGTTCTTAAGCTCAAAAAAGCTGTGATGTACCTTTCAGAAAAAGTGCCTGTGTTAGATAAGCTTTGTTCAGGCATGAGTTATGGTGCTGTTGGCCATGAGTTCAATGTTAATGAAGCAATGATATATATGAAATAAAGTGTCTTTAAATAGCAACACGCATAAAACAAGTTTATATATTGATTGTTTGATGAAAGTATTGTGATCAGATGCTCAGAGGAAACTAACCCTGTACTTCCTCAAAGAGCAATGATTCAATGTTGTCTAATTTAGTGTTCATGGTGACTTTACAGAACAAAATTACTGCAAATAACAAGAATTGACTACGCCTTCTGTACTAATCTCAGAAGAAAACTTCAATGGGAACAGACTCCAAATTGATGTCCTTTTTGACTATAATAATCCTTTTTGGGTGTCCACTCTGATTCTCAAGCCAGATATTTCTAAACTATTTTAAGCAGTAAAAAATAGTTTATTAACTGAAAGATTAAGCTTTTACAGAATCGCTGAAGCTTTACAGAAGCTTTGCATTTTAAAGGTTAGCCGAAAACCACTCTATTGAAAGAATCTTCCGGTTTAGGCATTTGACAAGGTCATCTAGTTTTACAATATACTTCCTCTTTCAACTCCTGTCTGTGATAAGCCAAAATCTGTTTTCTTCAAATCTCCTCTGCAAACCCCTTAACAGGTTCATAGCTCTTGTTGTTCAAATATAATACTCTGTATTTATCTTTCTCACCAATAGTTTCTCTTTTGGTCAGTCCATTTTGCTAAAAAAAAAAAATTGTTTAAAATTCATCACTGTATGAAAGACAGTAATGTAACTTCTTTACAAAAGGCAATTGAGACAAAGTACAAAAACGAAGATGATGCATCAGAACTGTAACAGTGACTGTATTCAGTCTAGATAGAGTAAACTAAGGACTATTTCTTTAGAGCAAAAGGAAATCCTAGAACGAGAGCCAAATCAATTAACAACTGAACAAATATATGTTCAGCACCTACTAAGTGAGATGAAGCTTCATGCCTGAATTAAATAACTTACTTAATTCTTACAACACTTCTTTGTTGATAGGTCTGTCATATGAGATGATACATAATGCTTAGGTAATTTGTTCAAGGACAGGATTAGTACATGGCAGAAGTAGAAAGCAAGTCTGGCAATGAGTTCCAAGCTCCCACCTTTCCATTTTGCTGCATGAGCAGGAAAAAAAAAAAAAAAAAAAAAGAAAGAAAAGGAAGAAAGAAAAAAGAAAAACAAAAGTTCAGAGAGGTATATCCCTTCACTATGGAATTTGCAGCTTCTCTCACAGGAGAAAAGGAGTACAGAATGTCACAAGTCAAAAGATGATCAAGATTTGAGATGAATTAAGCCAGACAAATAAATTCAGAGAACTCACCCAAACTGTCATAAACAAGGTTGCATCAAGATGAGCTTTGATAAGTAGGCAAGATTTGCATGGGTAAAGAGAAATGTGGACAGTAAAGTATTTCTATCAAGAGAAGTGGCGAGAATTGCAATATACAAATGGAGAAGTACAAGGTTTGATGAGGACATTGGTGAAATCAGCTTTTCCGAATCAGAGGATTTCTTCAGGGCAACGTAGGGAGATAAATCTTGAAGGGCAAGTTATTAGGAAAACTGGATGTTTTCCAGGTGAAGGTAGGGGGTATATTGTTTACTCTAACCAAGATTAGCTACAGATGCCAAAATGAATGAAATCATTTATCAATTAATTCTTTAGGTAATTTAAATCAGCAGGCTCTCAAATCCTTTGCAGCCAACTTCAGACTCTTCAGAGAACACGACAGATCATCAACATAGGTGTACATTTGACAACAGGTGTGTTTAAACTGCCAGTTGCTAAACTGCACGCAAAGATTCAACTTCACATGATTACTTCCTCCTAGATGTCCATTCCTTACATCGTAAGACCACACAGGATAAGAATTATCTCATGATCAATGTTAACTAGCTCACTGAGGTATACTTGGATTAAAATTCATTTGTGTGCTCTCACAACAATTTCCTTACAAATGAGAAAACAAAACTTAGTTAACTATAAACAGTATCTGCACTGGACACATACCTTTGGCTCCTCAAATACGATCTAAATCATACACTTTAAGATTATTTCCTGATATTATTCAGTAATTTTATCAATGCAGAAATCTCACAAGATCTTTTATTGTCATAGTAACTGGATTCATGTATTGCTTCTATAACTAGCATAGAAACACTCATCAGTGATACACTCTGGGCAATGCAGTATGACTTGTCATTCCAACTAAAATTAAATTTGATACAATGTAAGCAGTATAATTAAGTTGCTTATAAAAATTAAGTTTAAGTTGATGATTATGTAATGATAATACTTTGACAGAATTTTACAATCTCCCTAATACAACAAACAGTAAATTATTAATCATTTTAACTTAAGCAAAACTATTAATTAAAGGAAAATACCGATTTTATCAAATGTTAATGACAAGATCATTTCTGTTATCAGTAGGACACCTTTGGCAGGAGTCTAATTATTTTCAGCATTTTTATTAGTCTTTGTCTATAAATAAAGTATTTAAAATGTTAGAATGAATTTACCAGATTTCATATAGCTATTGTCACATAAAAATAAGACAAAATTCTTACTGCATTAATGTATATTGTTTATAAAATTTCCTTCATAAATTCAAAGATGACTTTCAAAGCAGCTAAATTCACCTTTCTAGACAGAACAATTATAAACTCCCATTTTAATAAAGTAACCAATACATACGGAAATTTTTTTTTCTTTTTTAAGGATGCCTGTTGATTTTTTTCTTTTTGAATGTTGACTTGGATTGAATTTACCTTTTTTAATAAATGATTACAAAACAGTTAGTTGGCAATTGGATTTCACCATTAGTATGAAATTTGATTTTGCAAGAGCATAGAACAAATCTTTCTCTTCTGTAAGTATATGGTACATTATAGACTACCTCTATCTTTTTTAGTTTCAGCATGTTTCTTTGTTTGCCTGTGTTGTTTTTCATGGGGATAACTGACCTCTTGTGAAGTGATTTATAAATAGGGGTGGGCAAAATGTTACCGTACAAAATGTCACATTTATATTTAGTTTCATTTTAAATGTTACGAACTTTGTTTTTGTTATTGTTTTCACAAAGCTTCTCTCCCCACTGCTGTTTGGTAACTATTTTTTTTCTCTGAAGTCATGTAAATTAGTTTTAATTTCAGGCAAAAGACAACTGCTAATGGTGATTTCATACTACACTGGCTTCTTGGGCCTCTTTTTGGCTACTCTCAAGTATAGTCAAACCTGATGGATATCACAGAAGTAAAGTAAAACACTTAAAGTAACACAGTTGACACTGAATGATATAATTTCACAGTTTCATCGTAAAATTGACTACATTTCAGATGCCTAAAGTTCTAATTCAGTACCTAAAAGCACAAGAAAAGCATTACACCCCTTATTGTATCATTTTTCGTCTGAAAGTCATTTGAGCCATCCTGAAGGTTTTTTAGTTCGAGGGAATGTCAGCATTCCACAAAGGCTGTTGATATTCTTCATTAGCTATAACATAGTTAAAATCTAGCACCTGTACTAAATCAAAGTATTGGAAGATTGCATTAAAACTTATGACAGTTACAGAGTTTGGTGGGTGTTGGTTGTTTTTCCTCCCTAGTATACCAGGGTCATCACTCATAATAGTGAAAAGTATAGCATAAAGGGGAAAAAAATTCAGAATGTTCCTAAAAATAAAATAGAAAGCCCTCAGGAGTCCTTTCAGAACAACAATAAAAAGTATTGCTAGCTGTAAAATTTGTAAGCAGGTTCCATCCTGTCGGCACAGAAACAATGAAGATGAATTACATTCTAGGAGAAACATTGAGACTGTCTGGTAACATAGTGGCAAATCTACAGTGAGGACAAAGCACAAACTACTTCTGTGTCTTAAGCTGAAGGTTGTTGGAACAAGGCGGTATGAATTAAATGTTGACATAGGACCATCTATAGAAATTATCTCTTTAACCATTCAGTCCGTTCGTCTGGCCATTATTTGGGCTATTCGGTTTTCAGAATCTCTGTGTTAGCTCTGAGCTCATGAACACCAGGGTATGATTACATGTGTTAAGTGGCACAAGTACATGTACTTTTAAAATATAAGAGCTGAATATGAGTTGAGAGGATGAGAGTTATTTATATCTCTTTCAACTATCTTTAGGTGTGATGAGAAAACAAGTCTAAGGTTTATTTGGCTAGCTCTAAAAAAAGATGCTTTTGTCTCGGGTAAAAGGACATTCAGGCTATGTGGGAGATGTTGGCAGCTGGTAGGGAATGTTGGGGAGGATCCCACAGAGCTCTGCAGAGCAAACCTACCACATAGAGACTCATCGGCAGGGAAACCAAGAATCTTGTTTTGCATATGTCCTTGTTTGATGCCCTGGATATTCCTGTGGTAGCTGAAAAGACATGTTGTTAAAAAGGGAAATATATGGATAGGGTTTGTTTTGCAAAAGCTGATGCCCACATTGATGGCAGGTTGTAAGTTTAATAACAAACTTCCCATATCCTGAGCCAAGGTCAGCATATGCAAAATGAAACTCACACCACACAGCAGAAATGGGGAGAGTGTTTATTAAACCTTAACTGTGATTCTCAAAGGATGCTTTGGTGTGCAATATGCCTACCCTCTCTTAAAACAGCTTGACTTTTAATTTAAATTTAAAACTCAGAGGTTTGCTTTCTTATGTGTTTATGAATGTTAATTAAAAGAGACATTGGCTAGTTTGAGCAACTATTTAAAGTCTTTCTTTGACAATATTTGAAAGTTGCTTTCCTTTTATGCTGTTATTCAAATTTTCTACCTGTAAGTAATGAATGTGGCTTGAGTCAATTGTACATTAAAAATTGAAAGTAATATTAGGTTCTTTGAAAATCACTGAAAATTGCCATAATTCATGTTCCAGAGTCTTGATGATTGATTGCATTAAAGCAGTAGTGAATTCAAGGTGAACTGAAATAAATGTTAAATGAAGGTTCTTTTTAACCTCATCAATACCCTTCTAATACATCGAGATTTCTGAGTTTGAGGTATAACTAACAGTAACCAAATCTGAAGCAATTACCTAGCACTAGATACGGTATTTGTGTGAGTACCTAATAATCTCCTAAACCTATCCTTTTCCCAGCTGAGCTAATTTTTGATGGAACACTATTGAGAACAATAGGTCACTCAGAGCAAATGAAGTGGGGCTGCCACTGTGTGCCCTCAAGAGCTCTCATATAGCCCTGGGTTGGGTGGCTGATGAGGTAATCTGCATAATAACATGGCCCTAGTGTGTTCCCATTAAGTCAATGAAGCATTGAGTATATACCAAAGTGCCACTATGAAGTGGACTGGATCTATAGACCCATAATATCTTTACTCATTTGACAGGAAGAACTGTGTGCTAAGCTCATAATTATACCTCTTTACTCCTCCACTCAGTTCACATTTTGTCTGTTGGCAGTAAAGTAAGTATCATTCCAAGTATAATTCTAATTAAATGAGTTAAAACGCATAGCTTTAATTATTTGTGTGTATGCTCTGTGTACTAAATGTGTACATTTGTAAATAATAATTACTAATTCAATTCAACAAATAATTACTAATTCAAATTGATAAATTTTAATGCAAATATATATAAATAATACACAGTAGTGTTTATATGAAGTGAAAAATAGGTGAAAATATGATTTATTTAGAAAGTAATAAATACATTAGTCTTTCATGTCATTAGTTTTTCTTGTCGAAATAGCATTCTCCTTTTTAAGATTCATTTATTTGGTATCTCCAGTGTCAGCAAAAATGTAGTTAAAATGAGGTTTCAAAATTGAATTCAGTGAATAGTTTTAAGGCACGTGTTTAAAGCATATATATATAAAGATGTTTGCTGTGCACAAAAAAGGAGTAAACAACAAATACATACCACATAAATTCGATTTGTTTTATCTATTGATACCCAGAATACACATTTTAAGGTAAAATAAAGTTTGATCTTAAAATGACTCAAAGTATTGGATTCTTTTTTTTTTTTTTTTTTTTTTTTTTTTTAATTTGAGAGACAGAGCACTAGCAGGGGTTGGGGGCGGGGAAGGGGCAGAGGGAGAGGGAGAAGCAGGCTCCCTGCTTGATGATGTGGGGCTTTATCCCAGGACCTCAAGATCATGACCTGAACCAATGTCAGAGGCTTAACTGACTGAGCCACTCAGGCGCCCCAAAGTACTGGATTTTTTTTTTTTTTTAGACATATGCCATAGGACAAGCTCATTAAGAAATGTGTAAGCTTATGAGCAGTGTTAACCACTGGCTCCATTAGTGTCTGAGCAGCTATTCAAGATCCTTTCTTTAGCTGTGTAATGTGATACCACTTACTGGCTTATGTTAAAGTTAACGCTTTTAAATTTATAAGAAAAAATCTCTTAATTTTGTAATGTCAGACTTTTAAATTGAAAATATTTTGATTAAGTTAGGCAGAGTTCTATTTTAAGTCCCTGGTCAAGATACTGGAATTACCTTCTTTGTCTGACATCATTTTGGAAATTTAAACCGATCTCCATTAGACTTGCTATGGAGTACTGTCGTTAGAATGCACTTTAAATGTGATCTGCATTTCCTCTGTTATTTTTCAATAAAATCCATCAATAACATTTGAAAATGGATAGAGTACCAACTTGTTTAAACAGTAATTTAAAATCTTTCATGAGAAGTTAAAACTCCGTCTATCAACTTAAAGGAAGTAATTTCCTGATGATATGTAAACATAATAGAAATCTATCTTTTAGTCAAAATTGTTGTTTCATAGTACTCGTGCATGAGAGCTACATTTCAGGAATATCAAATTTAGGCATTAGCGAAAGTTTGGTACCTCCCATCAGGGAGCTATTCTCAAAGTCATTATCACAGGATGATCCCAACATTGTATGGATCCAACTGAGATTCTGGGGGTGAAACCCTTATTTATTGTGAGAAGACTCTATCCATGAACATGTCCTTCCTACATTTTCTTTGTCTGAAATAAAATGATTACAATCCTACAAGTTCCTATGTATATGTATTATAGAGAGATGACCAATATATGTATGCATGTTTCTCTGCCTCTCTCTCTTCTCTGTCTCTCTGTCCTTCTTTTTCTATCTCTCTTTGTATGGATTTGGCCATGAATGTAGCTGAGGGATGTGTGTGTGCATGTATACAATCTTGTAACATATCGAGACCAACCAACTAAGGCACAAAGTGTAAGGAAAGGACAATCATATCACATTCTAATTGTAGCTCTTGTGCTCAATATAGTTCTAATTGCTAGCCATGAGCAATATCTTAAACAACTTATATGTTTTATCTAGCTTCTTTCTCCCTTCACCTATAAAAAGAGATGATTATGTAAAGATCCTTATTTTTTGCGATTCTTATAAGACTAAACAATCCAAATGCACTTTAGATTTATTTTACTTATCACCATCTTATCAGATCTTTTGATTTTTATCCATTGGTAAAATTAAAAATACAGTATATTTTTATTAAAAAAATGGTCAAGATTAAGATTGTCTACTAGGATATCCAGCTGAAGCATTAGCCAGAAATCAGTTGAGAAGTATACATATCAGGTTTGATGGAAATAAAAAGATAAATCATGAAATTAGAATAAAGAAAGTCAAATCATAAAATATAAGTCTGGTATTGAAATACTACCTTTGGGAGTTCACTCCAAAAGATATACCCTCAAAATGTGAGAGAAAAGTATGAAGATCATTCCAAGTCCTCCTTGCTTATTTTATAGATTCAAGACAGACTCCATAGTAAATTCTATAACCAAAATATGTAAAAGCCAGATGGCAGAGTTCAATTTTTATTGACTTTCATGAGAAAATGTACTTAAATATGAGCAACTATATCGGTACATGTGAGCATATTCTCTTCATGCATTATGCATTCTTTTCTGCATGTCAGTGTGTACATATTTCCATGAACACACATTGAGGCTTGGAATAAGATGTTGGGCCTACTACTTTTGCAGTTTCTAAAGAAACAAAGTTTATTTTCTGATTTCATTTTTACTTTATTTTATTTAAACACATATTCTATTCATCCACTGGAGCAGGTTTGGTAAACTCTCCTTGACTTGACTGTCTACAAATACACAGATTCCTTTAGCCATGGAGCTGGAGGTCCAAAATCTTCCATCATGGGTGATGATTTGATCAGTCTAAATCTTCAGCAGGTCCTTTATCACGGGAAGTGTAATATTGATTTTAATTGGTAAACATTTAAGATGTTTATACTGAAAAGAAGATGATTTCATTCCAACAGCTGTCTGAAGCATGATCTTACCCAGCAGTAAGTTTATTATTTTTAAAGTCTTCTTTGCAGAACTAATATACTTAGGATATATGGGGAAATGATTAGGAATATCTTCTTTCTACCCACTGCATTAAATTGCCCAATTTTCTGACAGCTAGAAATACATTACCGGAGTATACAGAAAATGGAATGGAATAGAGAGTGAAACCTCATGCAGATTAAGGAAATAAAAACTGATTTCTATATGAGAAAGAAAACCTTGGAGAAGAAATAGCTAGATACTGCTACATCCCTCAAATACGTGAGTCAGAGAGTGATTTTTCTCACATTCTGCAAAGTAGATGCAAAGATTATGCTGAAAACAGGAGAGAACATAATTGTACAACTGCCAATGTGAATTGAGGACTCAAGTTGAACAGAGGCTCTGATGCTAACAAATTCAAAACTGAGAAAGACTTAGGAGGTATTTCTCATGAACTTTTCCAACCCTTTAACTCCCCAGCTCTGCATTTCAGAAAGGAAGGCTGCATCTCCAGACATGGTTTTTTGTTTTTTCGTTTGTTTTTTGTTTGTTTTTTATCATGACTGCCCTCTTTGAAGGATCAGCCCTTCACTTGTCCTAAAAGGGAGTAACACAAATGAACTTGCCTTCTTTCATTTGATACTACACAATTGGAGTGCAAGTATACCTCCCTCCCACAGCTGTCCTGTACCTTCCTTTACTCAATTTTCTGGCTCATCACATTGCAAGAGTGAAGCCTCAACAGCAGGCAGGGAGCAGAATGACAAGGTTCTCTCTTGGAGAAATGTCATCTAATGGCTCTTGTAGTCCAAGTGATGTGCCACCTCTGGAGAACACAGTTGTCTGACAGTTATTTCTGAGTCATCTTGGTATATTTCAAACACTTGATTCTCTTCCTTAGACACTTGTCAACATGTGCAGATGATGTTTTAACTGGAACATTGTCACCAGCTACATGGAATCAGGAAAAATCTGAGTAGCTGTGAAAACTGTGACTTCCAACTCAAGGAAGAATTATAGTGCTAGAAACAGAAACAGACCTCTTTAGAAGAGGCATTATTTTTATTCCTTTGAAGGTGTGACTGTTGTGTTAACTGATAATTGGTTAAGTTTATGCTTTTATTTCCTTAGTCTTTCTTGCACTCTGGCAGAGATGGAGGAAAAAATGGGCCTTATTAAATTTCAAGATAGAGAAAAATGATTGGGTTTTGATTATTGTTTGGTATGTGAATGACACGTACAAGTCACTTAGATTCCATCTCAAGTGGCCTGTGATTTGTCTCTTCATGGTAACAAATTTTGTTGATCTTTGAGTAGCCACCACCTAGTGCAACTCTTAATATATATTACAAGGGTCCAATAAATGTTTATTGAGTAATGATATATAAATTATATAATTCATACATAGAATTCCTATAGGTGTAATCAGATGTTAGTATAAGGCTATTTTTGCAAATTTTAAAAAGTATCGCTTTTTAAATTTATTTTTTAAAAAATATTTTTATTACAAAACTTTATTCTAAAATTTATTTATCACAAATTTATTATAATACTTTCAAAATAACTCAACATGTACATATAGTAAAATTTTCTGTCAAGGTATATTCATATTAGGATTCACCAAATCAAAATGAGGAGGTAAGACAAAAGCAAAGAGAACCTATCATTTCTTCCTTGGACTTTAGATTCAACATGGGTGATTTACAAGGTTCTTTTAAGTTCCACAAGTTCATGTTAAAAAATGTATTTCTCCTAAACTAATCTTTTCTCAACAACCATTGATATTTTCTCTCTTGAAAAAAGATTATTTTAGTCAATAATTTTAGGTAACATGCTGATTTCATGGATATACTCTGTTGGCATTAGGTGATACATAAATAAATTAAAAATGATTATAATCAGGAAATAAACTTTATCAATCTGTAGAGGTCCATTTTGTGATAACAAAAATAGTGACTTGGGTAGTTCTTAAAACTTGAATGTCACTTTCCAAGGAAGCCATTTATTTATTTATCTATCTATTTATTTATTTATTTTTACGATTTATTTATTTATTTGAAAGAGACAGAGAGAGAGTTGGGGGGAAGGGTGGAGGGAGAGAAAGAATCCTGGAGCAGACTCTCTGCTGAATAGGAGGCCCAAAATGGCTCCACACAGGGCTTAATCCCAGGACTCCAGGATCATGATCTGAACAGAAATCAGAAGTTGGTGGCTTAACCAGTGGAGCCACCCAGGTGCCCCTCAAGGAAGCCCTTTTACAAAGTATTCTTAACAGGTTAATTGCAATTTAATATCAAGATTAGAAAATGATGGGTTCAAAGGTGACCAGTGAATGAAATGACCAGTGAAAGAAAATGATGAGTCTGGGGTAGGCACAGCAGAGTCCCCGAAGTTGGAGGGTGGCAGAGAGAATGTAGAGAACTGGGGAAGTGAAATAAAGGGCTACCCATGAAGGGGTTTTATACCTTGCTCAGGAGTTTGAACTTTTTTATGATGCTGAGGAGAAACCATTAAAATATTTTTGACAACGTGTGATAAAATTTGTTTTAGAAAGGTAACTCCAGGAACACTGTAATGCTTAGAAAAGATGGAAAAAATGTCTCCAGGATATAACCCAAGAAACAAAATCTATTTTTGTACAACTTCAATGCAGCCCTTACAAGTTATATTAAATCTCTACATCTCTTAAAGTATA
>ML108555.1:62814-108489 GCA_003697995.1 Taxidea taxus jeffersonii | reverse complement strand
CTCTTCCCCATTCCCCTCCCTTGGGCACCCAGAGCAACATTGGAAACATACCAGCCTGTAGCAGATAGAAAGAAAAAGTGGGAAGTCAAGCACTCCATTTTATAAGCTCTGTCAGGAAGTGACCCACATCACTTCTCTCCACATCCCCACTGACCAAAGCAAGTTCATGCCCCACTTGAACAGGGATGGAAAGATAACCCAAACTCGTGCTTAGACGGAGGCAAAGAGGACTGTAGGTGAACAGCTCTACATGCTACCACGTTATTCTCCTTGCAAACAGCTCTGTGCCCAGTGCTTGGCTAGCAGCCCTGGAGGTTGGGAGCTGGAGGGCACAGTGGAGTAGAAGACAGTGCAAAAAGGAGAGGATCCAGGCTCTGTGCTGGTTGATTAAATATGACCACTGCTAAGTTTGAGCCCAAAGGTCAACCAGAAAGACTAAAGAATATTGCCAACAAATGGAGTTCATGATCTTGGTTAATTTTTTCAGCAGACTTGCATTTCTCCCTCTGGGAAAGAATGCAGAGTTGGAAAAGGGTACGGAGTTTCTGGAAGGCAAAGTCTTGGGATGGGAGTCTTCAGGGTTTGCTCCACAGCCCTGCCTTATGGTTTTATCTTCACTGCCCAGTTCTGTCAGTGTTGTCTCCGCGCCTCTTTGCCAAGCCTGACAAGTCCAGCTCACCCTGCCGCTCCCTGGCTTTAAGGATCTGAAGAAGACCACAGAAGAAGGGCGTCTGGTAACCCTGCCCTTGAGGGATCCCGCCCTCCCCCACCAATGGAGAGGGAATGCAAAGTCAGCCCCAGGAGCTGCTCAGAACCTGTTGAGGGATCCTGAGAGTCAAAGGGAGGTGCTCTTCTTATTCTGGAGACAAGGCTGAACCTGAGCCTTACAGTCCGTCCTTGGTCACCAGAACAAATTTCTGGCTAACAGAACTCAACTCAAACTGGCTTGTGGTAAGAATACAAGGGAGATTTTCTTTAATGTCACTGAAAAATCCCACGGTAAGGCTGGATCCAGCTTCTCTAGAGCCTGCCTCTCCTCTCTCCATTTGGTCTTCGACAGAAAGGCCTTCTGCCTGTGCACAACCCCCTCCCACCTCCCAGCCCCTCTTCTAGGTCCTAGACCACTGCAAGGGGCGCACAGTTTTCAGAGCCCTATGGACCCAGCCCCAGGATTTTGCTTGGACACGTTCTGATTGGGCCTCACTGAGGCCAGGCTCATGGGACTCTCTGATTGGCCAGTTCTGGTCACAAGGTCACTGGAGCTTGGGTGTTGGAACCAACTCCCCCCACACCGCTCAGACTAAAAGCCTCGGAGCAAGGCTCCTGCATCGAGTCCTCGAGGCTGTTCCTGCAAGAATGAGAACCGGCTGCTCAGCTGGACAAAGTGCATGTTCACCATAGAGAACTGCTCTTGTTATTCTCCTCTTAAAAATGAGAAAACTGAAGTCCAGAGAGTTTAAATACCTTCCCCCAAATCATACAGAGATTTGGGAGAAATAGTCGGCATTGTTTAACCATTATGCTCCAAAGAGTAAGTACCCTTGACGCCCGTCACCTCCCGCTGTGTCCTGAAAACCACCATTTCTGCCTGCATTTTGGGAAACAGGTTCTTAGAAGGATGTTTGTAATTCAGGAGGCTTTCGTCTCAACAACCATACCATCTGCCCCGTGGGCTAAAGAAAGCCCCACATCCTTCTCCATGAATAGAGCTCAGAGTCATCCTCCCTCCAACCCGCCCCCCCCTTTTTTTTTGCTTTTTACTTTTAATGGGTTGGAATTGAAACATTGTAACTATTAGTTTCAAGGCAAAATTGTAATTGCTCCTAGATCCACTCACTGGTTTCAAGAGCGCTTTAACCTTTAACTTTCTCAGTATAAAAGGAGGCTTGCTGCACGGTGAATCTAACAAGACCATCATTTATCCCTGGCAGAGTTCATTAGTCTATCGTAACAGTTTAATTATTAGCATTTTAATGCATGAGCATTTAACTAGACAGAACAACAAGCTTTGGCATAGAGAACAAGACTTCTTAAACGGAGCTGAATTAACCCACACAATTGTTTGTATTGTGTGTTATTAAAACGAGATGATTAAAATTCAAGAAACAAATAGTTCCATATATTTAGCCAACAAACCAGCATTTTGCTTCATGGTATCGAGAGCATGCTTTCTTTTTCAGCTTGAATTCTGGATTTTAAAATCTTTGGTATATTTTTCCTGTTCCAAATTATAAGCTAACATGATATAAAGAAGATTCACTTCGGTCCACAGATTATGATGGGTGGCTTTAATAACAGAACCAAACCCAGGGCGGAAGCCTAGGAGTGGTCTTGAGTAGCCCAAGCTGGGAGTCCTTCTATTAGGTGTCCATGGGCAAAATTCCGGATGCACAGAAGAATCACCTAGAGGGTTCTTTAAACTTCACCTCCAGAGAATGTGACGTTCTAACAATACAGAGTGGTTTCTTGAGTTTTTTTTGTTTCAACTTCCCAAGTCATTCTAATACGCAGTCAGACTTAAGAAGCAGGCTCTACCTCTGTGAGACAAAGTGGGTCCCTTAACCACATTTGTCTAATAAGGATGTCTTGCTAGTGTTCACAACAGCTCTATTCACAATAGCCAAAAAGTAAAAACAATGAAAATGTCCATCAACAAGTGAATGTATAAACAAAATGTGATTTATGCGTACAATGGAATATCATTCAGCTTTAAAGAGGAATGAAATTCTACACATTCTGCAGCATAGATGAAAAACTTGAAGATATCATACTCCTTGAAAGAAGCCAGACACATAAGGAGAAGTATGATTCTACTTCCATGAGGTCCCTAGAACAGTCAAATTCAGAGAGACAGAATATAGGTTAGAGGTTACCAGGGTCTGGGGGGAGGAGACAATGAGGACTTAGTGTCTGATGCATATAGAGCTTTTGTCTGGGACGATGAAAAAGGTGTGCAGATGGATAGTGGTGATGGTTGCTCAATGTTGTAAATGTATTTAATGCCACTGAATTTTATAGTTAAAATGGTAAAAATGGTAAAATTTATTTTATGTATGTTTTACTACAATGAAAAATGGAAAAAAGGGAATAAAGTGTACTATTTTCACATTATAGAATCAATGTGTGCCATCAAATCAGATTGTGGATAGAAGCCTTTTATACGCTTAAAATGGTGTACACATTTAAAGTGGTAGTAATAGTCTTTAATTATTTGTTTTAATCATATTGTTTTAATAAGAGGCTACAATATAAACAGCTGAGAAGGTTAATTAATAATGTCAAACCTAAACGAGTATAATTAATGTCACTCAGCAAAGGCCTTCACTAGACTCAAAACATATTTTCTCCTGGGGGTAATCATGGCCTGATTTTTCTAAACAGTTTCTCCTGTGACTGGGAAGCCAGATCTCGTGAAGAAAATAGGAAAAGATGGAAAGTCTTGCGTTTTTCATCTGAGGCTGGATATTCATAGCTCAATCTCACATGGTGTCAGAGGCACCCGCATTCTGGCCTCTTGGAAGAGGAGGTCTGCGAGCCCCAGAATGGCCTCTCCTATGACAGACAGAGAAATGGACCAAGGGCAACAAACAACAATCCTAAGAGCCAGAACTGATTGACTCTTTCCTCAATGCCAGGCTTCTGATGGAAATAATGGTTGGGGTGGGTGGAAGGATGAAGGGGCAGAGAGAAGCGGTGGGAGAACTCCTCCCATGGCCAGGCAGAAATGAACTCAAAATTCCCAAAGAATTTTCTATTAGTTCTTTACTTCTGATTCAAGTAATATAATCTGGTCCAGAGAGTCTGGATCAGTGGGGATTTGGGCCTGACTCCTGGACTATGAAGATGTCACTTTGCCCCTCAGTAAATGGGGAGAATCCCCCTTGTTCCTCCCTCTCCGGCCAGATTCTCCTTAAAAAGTGACTTTGGTTCTGGGATGACACCCAGACTGATAGGCAGTAGGGGTTCTAACAAGCCCACCCTCTGACACGGGTACTCATTTTGGCTCAGAAGTCTCCTAAAGCACAAGGAACCAAACCCCACCTAGATCTTAATTTTATCTTGGTGATGTCCCCATCTCCCATGTATGATTGGGCAACTGAACTTCCTGGAAAGGTCTTCAAGGTAAGCTATTTGCAAAATGAACTCAATAGGCAGAATCAGGGTTTAGGCATCACATAGAGTGATTTTTTCCCCCGTTTTCCATTTGCCAACTTTCTCAGCAATATTTGTCTAAGGAATAACAGTAGGAAGGGTCACTCTTTCCACAATCCTAACACTGGCAGGCTATTCTTAATACTGACTGTATTGTGGGCCACAGAGTCTTCTCCAGGATGCCCTTGGCCCATTAGTTATTAAAGTTGGATTATGAGTTTCCTGCCTATGACTGGAGTTAACATTTTTCATGACCAGTATTTGCAAAGATCAAAACCCACATTGCCAGTCTCAAAATTCCATCAGCTCTCAATGGGTGCATTAATGGAGAAGAAGTTGGTGCAGATGTTCCTTCTGTTGTCAATTCTGGAATGTGCCCTCATTCTCCTCCTAGAGCACATGTGATTCCTGAACTCCATGAAAAGAAGATTTTCAGTTGAAAACATTCCTTCTTTACAGGAAGTGCCCAGGTCCCAAGTGTGCTGGCTTCCTATGTTTTGTCGGGACCACATCCTGGGAACAAGAAGGGTTTGTAAATAGTTCACTGTTCTGTCTTTAGGACCTAGGGGAATGACTAGCAATATGTATGTACTAAGGAAACATGTATTTAATAACAGAACCCATCTTAGCTCTCATTTCTGAGCATCTCTATAAGGATGTGCAGATGGAGTGAAGAAGTTAGAAAAGGAAAATCCTGATGTGCAGAAAGGGAGTCACTCTGGGGAACTAGAGAAAATACTGTTTTGAGAATCTGGTGCTGCAAGAAGCAGAAGAAGTTTCAGTAATGATCTAGTTGTATTCTCAACACTATGTCAAGAGTAGCTGATAATTTAAAAATATCAGAGATCAGGAAATTCTATAAAATGATGAGAAGCACAATTGCTGAATTGAAAGAAACAAATAGCAGCTTGAATACTTTTTAAATTTTTAAGTCAATGAAATACAAAATAAGGTCAAGAAATTTTCTCAGAATAGAGAGGTGAGCATTTTAAAAGGATATGATTTTTTAAAAAAGTGATTCAAGAAATTCAATTATCATTTATCAGGAACGTCAATGGAGATAGTAAAAAAGATGGAAGATACAATAATCTAACAATAGAAGAAAATTTTATAGAACTTAAACAAAAGAATAATGTTTTTAGATCCACTGTGCTCCCTGAAAGTCAGATAATATTAATTAAAATAGCCACTATGTAGAAATAGTCCGGAAATCATGTTTTAGTCTTACGTAAAATAAATTCTGTAATCCTACCTAAGAAAGGAAAACCTGTCTGGCCTCAGCAACACAAAGCAAAAAGATTATATAGCATTAGGCACTGAGGTTTTTATTTTCTTTTTGGAAAAAAAAAGGTAAGAAATAATGTATAAAATTTAAAGTGCACAAATTATGAGTATATGGCTCAATGAATTTTCAAAAGGAAAACACCCATATGGTCAGCACCTAGTCAAGAACCAGAACATGACCATCAGCCCAGCACTCTTCTTGTGCCCTAACAACCACTTCATACCCCAAAGAGTAACCACTATCCTGATTTTTAACATCTTAGATTATTTAGTTTAGCCTCTTTTAGAACTTTATATAGATGGAATCATTCCATGGGCAGTCTTCCATGTCTGGCTTATTTTGTTGAATGTTATGTTTTTGCATGTAGTTGTTGTTCTTCCATCTCATTGCCATATAGGATTTCATTGTATGGCCAGACGGCAATTTATCCATTCTCCTGCTCGTCGACATTTCCTTAATGAACATGACTTGTCTCTTGATGAACATGTATATGCTTTTCTGCTGGGTCTATACCTACAAATGGATTGCTGCATCATAGGTAGGTTCCACTTACTGGATATGGCCAAACCATTTTTTCTAAAGTGACTACCAGTTTCTCTTCCTCTCAGCAGCAGGTGAGGGTTCCAGTCGCTCCACACCCTTCCAAAACTTGGTATGTCTGTCTTTAAATTTAGTCGTTCTGGCAAGTTTGTAGTGGTATCACATTGTGGCTTTAATTTGCATTTCCCTGTTGACTAATGAAGTTGAAACCCTTTTTATATGTGTATTGGTCACTGAATAACCTCTTTTTGAAGTGTCTGTTCAAGACTTTTGTCCATAATACTCCTTGTCTTAATTACTATTGTTTGATAATAAGTCTTGATATCTAGTAGTGTAAATCCTTCACTTTTGTTATTTCTTCTTTAAGATTGCCTTAGCTTTCCTTGGCTCTTAAATATCCATGTAATTTTAGAATCAGCCCATTGACATAAAATAAAGGCTTTCTAGAATTTGGGATAGCATTTAATCTATAGATGAATTTTGGGAGAATCAATATCTTTACAATATAGAGCTTTCTAATCAAGGAACATAGCATATCCTTCCATTTACTAGGTCTTCTTTAATTTCTTTCAATAATGTGTTGTAGTTTTTCTTGCATACCCTTTGTTAGATTCATTTCTAGGTATATGATGTTTTTTGAATGTGGGATTACCACAAGGATAGACAAATAGATCAGTGGAGGTTCGATTCTATTCTGGAGCGTTAAAAATGTATTACATCTTAATCTGAGTATTTACACAGACATGCACAATTGTCAAAACTAATCTAACTATATTCTTAATTAATATACTTCATCCATTTTCCCTGTTTTACCACAACAAAGTAGTATGAAAAAAATATATATATATACATATGGTAAGGCAGACAATTCAAAATAGAAAAAAAATGCTAATAATAAAGAACATATATTACAATAAGTATGATGATTTTTTGACAAATTAGCATAAAATTTTCCTCTTTTTGATGATATTACCAGTATAATAACCATAAAGGTACAAGAAGACTGATATTTTTATATACTACAAGAGGAAGTAAAAATTGGTATAAACTTACTGGAGGGCAACTTGGAAAAATGCTTAAAAATGTGCATGCAAGGCCACTAGAAATTTCACTTTCAGAAATATATTTTAAAGAATATATCATACTCTTACTTAAAGAATATGTCATAGCATAAATTTAGCTATTAGGTTATTTACTATAAAATTGTCTATAATAATAAAATACTGAAATCTATCTAATAATAGGGAATTAATAAGATAAATTATGATATAGAACAATGAAATAATATCAACCACTAAAATTTATGACATAGAAGAAAAGTTAATGATATAGGAAAGTATTCTCAATGCACTATTTGGCAAAAGAAAGTACTCTACAACAGTGATCATTCAAAAAGCTCCAAATTTGAGTTTTTAAATTCAAATTTATATATCTCATCACAGGAAAAAAATTACAAGAGTGTGAGCTGATGATGTTAATTAAACTTATAGTGGTGATCATTTCACAGTATATGCATATGTCATATCATACTGCATATCATATCATATCATATCCTACATATCATACTGCAGACCTTCAACTTATCATTATATAAGATTCATTGTAATCAATTATATCTAAACAAAACTGGAAGAAAAATATCCATAACAATAAGAAAAATATATATATAATATATAATAAAATAAAAATATATATAATACATACATATATATATAAAGAGAGAGAGAGAACAAGGACATAAAACTAAATTTCAGCAGGGACTTTCTGTGTATTGTGATCATGGGTGATATTTTCATTTCTTCCTATGCTTTCACTTTTTCTAAATGTTTAACAATGCACATGTATCACTCTTTTTCTAATAAAAAGAGTATTTTAAGAAATTGTAAAAGAAAGATGGTAGACACAGCCCTATCTAATACATTTAAAAATGTCAATGAATAAAACTATTCTCTTGCCAAGCAACAGAAATTGACAAAAGAAAAAATATATGTATTTGTAGGTATTGTGGCGAAAACCAGACTAGAGTTTTATTGGGATTGTGGGCAACTTCTCCTTCTTAACATCCATCTTTAGTTTTCATGCTTCTTCCAATAAATATATATTCACATTATAATCTGATAAAAAGCCATGCTTTTATCCACCCAGGGGAACAGCAGGAGCTCCCCGTGCAGTTGGAGGACTGGCCTTTGTGTTGATGGCAGACACTTTGCCGAGCTCTGGACACAAATGCACAATCACCATCTTTACTCAGACTCAGTTCCAGTGGCTACACGCAGTCCCTGCAGATTTCGCACACATTCTCTCAAGCTTCACAGCCCACACGGGTAGACGTTACTCTTCAGATTTTCACAGGTGAGGAAACTCAGCCCCAATAGGATGGTCACTTACTCAAAGTGGCCGGGGACGTATAAAGGGGAAGGAGGGATTTGAACCCTTTTTGCCCCACTTTCAAAGTCTATGCTGCTGACGCTACATGAAAACTTTCTTATTATCCTATCACAATAAGACCACCAAAATGTTGTTATAAACTCTAAAGCCACAGTGCACGAGGGCCTCCTTCAAGATAAATACAATCTGTTTGGAATGCACCAGCTTTATTGAAAAATATTACTGAAATCAAAGCATTTTGCACTACTTTATTCATTATTTTTATGGTACTCCAGGATTTTTGTGGGATTTGTTTTTCATTTCACTTCTGTAAGCCTGCCAATGCTTTAAAGCAATATTTCAGTTGAAGGGGGGGGAAACCAGTTTTCCCAGAAAAAAACTCAACAGTGTTTTACATCCTTCCTACGGTTTGGGGAAATTCTCCCCTCCTCCCTTCCCCATCCCCTCTCCTCAAGTCCCATGAAGTGCAAATTTAATACTCAAGCTACTGTTTAAACAGCCTGGAATGTTTAAAAGAAATGAAATCGGTGGTGGCAAAGTTTTGAAATGTCTACATTGCCAGCCTTTCCACCGAGGATGACACAGATCATTCCTACAGAGACAATAAAAAAATACGCTCTGTGGGTCCTTGCAGTCAGACACTCCATTGCCCTAAGAGATGATGAAGGATTGAGGGAGGGGTCTTCCAGGACTTGAGAAGCCAAGCCAGACCTCTGATGTGAAAACAAACGGCTTCACTTCTCTGTTCATTTCACAGACGCTAGTGTTTTCACCAGGTACTCCTGGCCCCCGAGGGGCTTACAACCCAGGTCTGGTTTAGGGCAGGTAAATTTAGGCACTGAAGTTCATTCTGCAGAGATCAAGCAATCCTGTAATGGTGTGGCTCTGGACAGCGGCCCCTGGGACTCTAGGGAAGCCTGGCAGGGGAGGGGAGTGTGGGGAGGGAGGCTTTGGAAGGGAGCAGAGCCCAGTGAGGATTCTCTGCCCACAACCCCACCCCTCACCTCAACTGCCACAGCTCCACTAGGATCTGTTTCATGTACTTGGATTCCCCATCAGTTTTATTTTGGACGAAAGACCATGTTTTTTGTTTTGTTTTGTTTTGTTTTGTTCTGTTTTGTTTTGTTTTTAAAGCAAGTTTGAGAAGAATCCCTGCTTTACTGCCCTGAAACATGCAGAAAAGGAACAGGGGGCTTCTCTGTGCCTCAGACCACTGAAAGAATCAAAGCATTTTTCTTCAATCGCAAATGCCCAGATCGAACCTCCTCTTTGAAGAGCTGAGGAAACTGCCAGCCAGAGCAAGCCAGAGAGACAAGCTCAGGGTCACAGAGATGTCTCAGCGAATGCTACAGCAAAATTGAGTCAGAGTGGCTTGTCCATCTGAGAAAACGTAGCCCCAGGCTTTTAGTCAGCAAACCACATTGCCAAAATGCACTTTTTTTTACTCACGTCCTGCTTCTTTTCAAAACCAGAAATACATAGGAGTGACAACCTGAGAGCGAATATTATTACTGAATGTGGAAATTAATTTTGAGCTTCCTACCACTCCAGGTGAAAAGAGAAGTCCACAGTGTTCCATCATTCTTATATATAAGGAAACATCGATTCTTTTTATGGGAGATGATTTCATGAAAAAAAAAAGTGTCCTTATTTAAACTTACAGAGGAAAAGAGTTGTGCTCTTTTTTGGATAGAATAAACCAGTAAGTCCTAAGATACTACTTTTCCCACCTAGACAGACTTTTTTGGTAAGTTTGTGGGTTAATGTGTGAATTCACCCATTGGCCACTTCCACGGACATTATAAATTAAATCATAGGTTTTGTAAGTTGAGATCATAAAACTTTTATTTTTATTTTTCTCATTCTTCAGGGCTACATATTTTTTCCCCTAAACTTTGCATTCTGTGTGGCTTGTATCTGTAAGCAAGGAGTACAAATTCCGTAGAAGAGCAGAGAGGAAAAGAATAAAAATGTTTGTAATCTGGGGGTTACTGAGCACTCCGCACACCATCCCACATGCTTGTCTAACACTACGGATTCCTACTTTGTGTCACTTACTTCCTGTACTAGCAAAACCCACCCTGGACCTCTCTTTACCATACCACAACCCTCTAAAATGGCTCCTAGAATCAAAATACAGTAAAGCCATGGCCTAACATGGCTCAGAAGTTTGCCCTGGTGACACAGATCTTCTGTCAAATTCTCCAGCCACCTGCTGTATGTAAGCCAGGCACTGATCAAGGTACTCCATGTCCCAAAACAATAAGGATCAGTCCTTTACCTTTGGTGACCTCACTCCAGTGGCCAGAGACAGCCAGCGGTCAACACACAAAAAAGACAAAAAAGAACAAACAAACAAGAAAACCGCAGACTGTGTCACAAGCTGAGAAGGAAAGAAACCAGGAGCAGGGATGGAAGGTAATTGGAAATAGGAGGAATGGGCATGGGGCTTTCCACTGGTGATCGTTAAGGCTTCTCGGAGAGGTGACAGTTAAGCTGAACCCAGAAGATGAGAAGCAGTTGGGGAGCCAAGGGCCAGGTAGAACCATCGGAACCTGGATCTGAACCAGGCAGTTCAGGAGGCCTTGGGTCTCCTCTTGCTGAGTTGCCCTGACAACCCCATAAGGTCAGCATCTTCTTCCATCTCATAGGTGTGAACACTGGGGCTCAGAGAGGTGGAGTGATTTGAGCCACACCACACAGCCAATAGCAATGGAGCAAGATTTTAATCCAACAACATCTGGCCCAAATCTCAGCTCTCAGCATTGGCTTCATTCGTTTTGGCTCACTGATCCTTCAATGACCACCACAGGCAACTCAACGTATATGGGGTCAGTTGATTAACTAGCTAGTTGTCTATTCATTTTTTTAATTTAAATTCAATTACCCACCTTACAGCGCATCATTAGTTTCAGATGTAGTGCTCAAGATTAATCAGTTTCATATAACCCAGTGCTCATCACATCATGTGCCCTCCTTAATGCCCATCACCCAGTAATCCCACCCTCCCACACGCTTTTCCTCCAGCAACCCTCAGTTTCCTAGAGTTAAGACTCTCTCGTGGTTTTTCTCCCTCTCTGATGGTCTGTCCATTTTTACTCACACTTAGCCTCATTCCAAAGAGGGTTTGAACCCCCAGATTCTCTGTACTTGCTGCCCTTCTGTACTCTCCTTCAAAGAGCCTCCTGCTCCAGCTGGATGTGTTGTACAGAAAGGCCATGGCAATGACTTCTCAGGGTTCGTGTTCAGACTTTTACAGAAACTCACAGACAAGGAACCTTCTCACCCTCTGTCCGGTGTTCCCCTTGGTTGCTGCTGTTCAGTGTTCCAGAGGTCCTATGGATATCTAGAAACTCGACCTTCCCTTTATCAGGCCAAACACCAAGCAAGAAAGCAAAGAATCTTCCCACCTTCTCTGGTGATGCAGCAAACATCCCCTGGAGAATCAGGGGGGGCTTGCGTGCTCTGCTCCTCTGCCCATCTCTGCTGTCATCATTATGAACATGGACGGATGTCACCATGGAAGCATCCCTTCGTGCCCTCCCAGCTCTGACTTGAGTTACCGGGGTGGTGAAAGCAGCCTGGAGTGGTAGAAAAGGCTCTTTCTAACTCCGTGGCTCACTCCCAAGCCTGCTGGTTGATGAAACCCATTGCAATGACTTCGATGAAGTACAGGAAAATGGGTCACTCCCCGAATGACCACATCTGCCAAAAATAAGCATGTTACATCATTGCCACACAGGACCTGACTCTTAACTCAACCAGGTGTGCAATTTTGGGGTTTTTCTAGTAATCTGCCAGCTGAAAAAAGAGGCTGCCATTCAGGAGCCCTCATTAGCTCAAAATAACGGTCACATGCGTTCAGCCTTCCCAGACACTGGGAACTATTCTTGGCCTTTTACCACATTAAGCCCATAATTCTCCCAGCAGCTTGGCCCGGGTGGGGGGCAGGTGGTGTCATCATCACTATCTTCCAGATCAGGACACCAAGGCATCTCTTGCATCACTTTTGTGACATCTCCAGCTAGAAAGGGGTAGGGACTGGATTCAAGCTGCTCCCCCCTGCTCTGCCAGGTCTCAGGCAATGAAACAGCTTTTCCAAGTCATACAAGGTTTTCAGCCTGTTACTCTCATGCCCAAGTCAGAACCTCGTATCCAGCTGTCATCACAGACAAGAAAGGTGGAAATGTTGGGGATGACCTTAGCCGGCTCTTCTCAGATTCTGGTTTCACTCTGAAGCGTGCAAAAACAATGCATGACAAAAAATATAT
This sequence comes from Taxidea taxus jeffersonii, assembly GCA_003697995.1. Lineage (NCBI taxonomy): Eukaryota > Metazoa > Chordata > Mammalia > Carnivora > Mustelidae > Taxidea > Taxidea taxus. The sequence goes on along the minus strand of ML108555.1, from coordinate 95,853 downwards.
ATTTTTTAAGAGAGGAGGCTGGATGTGGGTAGACGAGATTGGAGACGATATTAGAAGGCTTCAGTGCGAGGGTCTGAATTAGCAGGTGCCTGGGACGGGTCAACGCCTAGCTCTGGTGGCCCTGTCATTTGCAGGGTGACAGGCCTCCCTCCCCTAGACCCTCATGTGAATTTGAGCCAGAGCCACCGGATGACCTTCCAGGAAATGGTGCTGTCTTGTGGGCTTTCCCAGGGCCTCTGCCACCTGGGTTCCTAAAACCCAGCTCCCAGAGGAACCGTCTCCCCGCCCCACCCCCAGAGCCATTTTTACCCTGGGTGGTGATGTGTCCATCCAGTGAGGAGCTCTGGGCTGAAGATGAAGTTGGCTTTATCTTTAACTCCCTCCAGAGCGGGTTCCAAGAAATCACATTTTCAAGGTAGAAACCCACGACTCCCGTGGTGGCACAGCAGTTCATGTCCTGCTAGTTAGGAGAGAACGAGAGGGAGAGAACATACAAGCTCCCACCTCGCCCTCTGCCCCGACCCAGGCAGACAGGAGGCTGGAGACCTTTGGAGCTCTGTCTCTCCCTGCTCACTGCCTCCACCATTGGAAGGAGACAGGCCACACGTGTGCCCCAGGGGATGCAAAGGACACACAAGGACATGGGGGGGGGACATCAGCTTAGAGCCCTGGTGAGAAGCCAATCTCCTGGGGGCTTCCATTCCCAAGGGACTAGAGCGATAACGTGGCTCAGTGCTGCCCTATAGAAATAAAAGAGGAGCCCCCTGTGTCATTTTAAATTGCCCAATATCCCTACACAACAAAATAAGTAAAAAGAAACAGGTGAAATTAATTTAATAGATTACTTAAGCTCATCAACCTAAAATATTATCGCCTCAGCATGTAGTAAGAATTATTGAGATATTTCACATTCTTTTCTTACGTACTAAGTTTTTGCGTATTTTGCACTCATAGTACATCTGAATTTGGACTAAGCCACATTTCAAATGCTCGAGGTGTGTGGCCAGGGGCCACCCCTTAGGACAGCAGGTGTCCAGCTCATTGCTCTGTCTGGATTATCGATTACCTTCTGCAGCAGTTCCCCAAGGAACTAACCAGCTCCCTGACACCCCAGTGTGGTCATTGGCAACATCAGCATTCCCCAGGACTCCTTAGAAATCCAGAATCTCAAGCTTCCCCCATGACGTATTTAAATCAGAATCGAACTTGAACACTTTCCCTAGCTGATTGTCACACCAGAAACTCTGAGAGCCTGTTGCCTTCCAGTAGCAGGGGACTCCCTCGTCCATTCCCAAGGAAGCTCAGGCCACCTTTAACTGATTCCGATTATTAGAAAAGCGCTCATCCTTCCTTACATTACTGAGCATTCTGGATGACCCAGGCACTAGGCTAAGTGCGTCACACCAATGATCTCATTTAAGCCCAGCACCGCCCTATGATACGGGGGCTAATTTTGGCTCCTTTTTTATGGCTGAATAAATGGAGGTCCCACAAACCTAGATGACTCACCCCAGATCGTGTGACTAGCCAGCCGCCTGTCTCAAGGCATGTTTTCTTAGCCACTCACTATACCAGGTCCTCCCCGAACCTTCTGCCTGCTGGTTTTTCCTACATACTACCCAGAGCCAATTTGGAGCCTAGGAAACTTTCCCATCTTCATAGTAAAGGAAAGTGTTTTACGGACTCAGTAGAGATGGTCTTCAGTACCACAACTTAATATTTTTGTGGGTTTCTTTTATTACTGATTTCATTTCTTTTCATTTAATATTTCATTTATTGCTTGAACAAAAGCTGCCTGCTCAGCATTTCCTTCCCTCATCAAGGTTCAAGACAAGTTTAGAAATTGGCAACTAAGCAAATAGGCAGAAATTAATAAAAGTCAGATGATGTCATTAGATGGCTCAAAGGTTCCTGGTTTCCAATTAAATAAGGTAGGTGGTTAGAGCAATTATGTAAGGTACACATATTACGTGAGGGACCCCAATTATGTGAGGTTCACGGGTAGGTACTATGCTGAGGACGATACTGAACTTGCACAAAATGTCACGAGACACAAGCAGGAAGGCAGGGTGATCAGATGGGGAAAGGAGAGCGCAGACGGTCAGAGAACATAGCGACGATGTGGCACACACAACTTCACTTGGGAGGGTTCCAGGGGATCCCAGAGAAAGAGATGATCCTCCTCCCGAGCAGTGGGTAGTAACCAGAGGACCTTCATCATAATCTGTGTGATAGTGTCAAAGTTACCAAGAAGCCACAAACAGAAAAAAACAACAACAACAGTAGTTTCAAACACAAATCCCGATTTAGAGTCCTAACAGCAGACCATCTGAATTATAGCCCATGATTTATGATCTAGAACCTTCTGACCGGGGTATTTCTACATTGCTTTAGGCCCTGGTTGATTGGAAGATGGTTAATGATTGTCCAGCACAATCCAGAGACTACAGTCAGTGGTGAAACACACCCCACACATCACCACAGGCCCTTTCAGAAGCACTCCACACTCTAAGGTCACTGTCATCCCTTTCGTTCATCAAACACCTCACACCAGTGTTAGGTGTCTTCCTGCAGGAAGTGGGTCAGGGTCTTCAGGATAAACAAGATTCCCACCAGCAGGAAACTGTATTTGGTTAACGTGCAACAGATTCTCTGGGACAGAACCAACCTTTGCCACCACGGTAAAGGTGTCAGAGCCTAGGACAATGCTTAGCTCCCAGGGGCAGTCAGTATAAAACTATCAACTGACCATCCTTGGAGACGTCACTCCTGTGTTCTAAAACTCTTCATTGCTACAAGTAGTAATCACAGCCATTAATATTTATTGGAGGTTTATTTTGTCCCAAACACCATGTTAAACACTCTACTGATGCTAGCCAAACACCAAACACCCCTCCAGCATGATGAGATCATGACCATTATTTGTGTCTTCCATACAAGGAAACAAAGGCACCAGAAGGTTCAGGAACATGTCCAATACCCTCTGCCAGTAGGTGGCAGGACTGGGATTTGAACTCAGACCCACCAGCTTCCTTGTCTAGAAACATCTTGCTATAATGTTTCATTTCCTGCTGGGCATCCAGAAACACACAGTAACCCCAAGTGCTCCTTCTCAGGCAGCAGAGAAAGGACGGGCATTTCACAGCAGGGACTGCCCCCTTTGAAATGCCCCATGGCAGTTTCTTTCAAGGGCTTACACATTCGCTCATTCTGAAGGCTGAAAATCATTCTGGGGCTAGGGCCCTGGGCCAGGCACCGGAGATAGAAGGATGAATAGTTTCTGGTTCCCACTCTCCATGGGTCACAGGCTGGTCTCAGAGGGCAGAGGAAGAGCCCAGAATGTCGACAAAGTGGAGCACTGGGATAAACTTCTACTGGACATGGCCAAGCTGGCATCAGCAAGCTAGACGCTGAGCAGGGTATAGAGACACTGTATATCCTGCCCTCCAGCGGATCCCCACCTGTCTGCCCCCAAACAGACCAGGAGCTGGTCAGTCCACACTTGCGCCCAACTGCAGGGTCAAAACCAAATGTGTTAGAGGCGTGCGGAGGGGGTGAGATCATTGTGAGTTGAGGTCATTGCCATTCTCAGGGAGATGAAAGGAAAAACAGCCCTGACAGATGCCTTGAGTGTCCCTGTCATTTCTAAGTATTTCCCTAGAGATGGTTATTTGGAAGAAATGGGATGGTAATTCTTGCTGTGGCCACATCTGTACAGCAGTCCTAGGCTGAGGACACCCCAGGACTGCCTCTAAACTTCCATGGTTCCACCTTGGTTAGAAAACCTCAGAAGAAGGTCATCTCAGTGAAGGGTGCACAGGGCTGGATGTGGTTAGTAACTGTAGATTGCAGAGGTTCAGGAAGGTCAAGTAAGTTTCTTGAACTGGGCTTTGACTTTGAATAACACATATGAGCTGCTTTAACACTCCAAAGGGTAACTTCTAGGGCAAGTAACCTAGAGATCTTTCTCCAGAAGGGCCACAGGGGCAGGCCCACTTCACAGAGCCCTGACCACGGCTCAGGGGAGCCCTTCCATCCTTCACTGGGCTAATTTTCCAAAGTGCCCTGTAATTAATGCCTCCCAGAAGAGAGCCTCTCCTTGTCACCGAGAAGAGAAAAATAAAAGCATTCCTGCAACAGGTTTGTACCTTGGGCAGAGCAGGTTGATTTTTAGTCAGCTCAAATAACGGGCCATGATGTGAGTGATAATAGAAGCCAGTAGGTTATAGGGCAGCCCATCAAAGGCCCTTCAAGCATGTCCATCACCTATGAAGTGCAGAAGTACAGCTGACACAGAGTCTGCAGATGTTAGTGCTCTGAATAGAACAATTTGTTATTTTCCCCCCTGTGGAATTTTTGCAAAAAGATAGTTGGGTTTACTCTCCATGGCACCTGCAAGTACAATCTGTTTCCACACCGTGTGTGGACTTATTTATTCACTCACCAAATATCTATTGAGCCCCTCCTAAATGCAAAACACTTGGACAGATGCTAGAGAAAAAGACAAAGTCCCTGCCCTCATGGAGCTTGCATTCTTGTGAGGGAGACAGACACAAATAAAATAATAAGATAGAGCTGTTAAATATCTCAAGATTTATGGTTGACGTTGTGCAAAAATAGAAACAAGAAGTGACTAATATTAAGGAAAAGGTGTATTTTGGGTTCCAGCTCAAGAAAGACCTTTCTGCAAAGGGAACCTTTGTTCCACATTCAGAAAGGAGTCAGCCTTATAAAGGGCAGGGAAGCTCTTTCGGGTCTGAGTAATAGCTTGTGCAAATGTCCTGGGGCAGGATAGAGCACAGCCGAACTGGGAAAGCTGAGGGAGAAGCATGAGGCTGCACTATAATGAGTGAGAGAGAAGAGTACGGAGGATTAGGCAGGAGCCAAGCCAGACGCTCCATGCTCTGAAGGTGGCCTCTCTTCTCTACTCTTCTGCTTAGTTTCACTCAGCAACTCAACACAACAGGCCAGTGCCTGACTCCTCCCACTCCCCACCACTCAGCAGCCCGGGAATACTACCTTATGGCTTAAATAGAAAAGCCAACACATTCTGGCCACTCTCTGCTTTGTTCCAGCAGCTTCTGCAGTGATGAAGAAGCAGGCTCCATAAAAAGAGTGTGGGTGATGTTCTCCCAGCGTGCACGTTCTTCCCACCCCATCGAGCCAGCCTGGGGTGGCCGCACTCGGTCGTTGATAATAATTGTTGCATTAATTGGTGCTGTCCAGACCAGAGAGAACGTAAAAGATCCCACTGTGTCCAATAATTAATGTTTTTCCCTCACTGCAACGCCATTAATAAGGGGTTCTTCCAAGAAACGAGTAATTGGCTGGTTGGGCGTCATTAGGGTATTTATAGATAAGCTTTGGTCTGAAGACATAGAGGAAAGCTGATTATGTTTATTTAGACTCTATTATCTATCGCTAATGTGTTATCCTGCGTTCCGATCATCTCCATTCTCTGGGTCCTAATGATACAGGGCACACTCACAATGTGATTTCAGTGACCTGCAACATGGCTTTATCTCCACTGCAAGGGACGGAGGGGGACAGAGGGGGCGGCTGTTCACAGATTCCGCTTGCTCCCACTCATCTGCCGTGAACCTTCTCTTGCCGCTGAGAAATTTAGAGCAAGGCTCTTGGAAGTACTAGAAAGACAGTTTCTCCTAATTAAACCTCAGAGGAGTGGAAGTTTCTTGGGTCTGTGATTATCTGAAGGGTTTTGAAAATGTAAATCTAGTTCGGGGAAGCTTGGCTTTGAAAAATAGAGGGAGGAAGAGGCAGCCTGGTTTTGAGCTGCTCTCTCCACGGTGGCAGGCAATGAAGTCTCACGGCTGGTAAAACCCGGCCAAAATAGACAGCTTAGGAGATAACCACAGAGGCCTCCCAGCGTTCTCCGGCCCCCAGGGATGTGGACAAGGTGGCCTCTGGGGCTGCCTTTTCTCCCAGAAGACTTCGATCCATGTGTCCTTTGCTAGAATTTTTAGAAAAGATTTCTTACATTGTTTTTAAAAAGTAGGTATATGCGTGTGAATGTACTTGATGTCATTGGACTGTACAGTTAAAAATGATTAGAACAGTGCAGCACAAACACTAACATTGGAATGATACAGAGAAGATTAGCATGGTCCCTGTGTAAGGATAACACGCAAATTCATGAAGCTTTCCGTATTTTTGAGTTTCTTTATGTTTATAGGGAAAGAATTGAATTTGTTCTCCTCAAAACTAGCTTTTTTCACAAATAATCAAGTTAAACTTCCAGAAATGATTAAAAGAGTAAATTTTATCATATATGTATAACTCTAATAAAAAAATTACTAGGAGAATAAATAGGGTAATATCATTTATAAGCAGAAATTGAAAGCATAAGGAAGAACTAGGCTTTTAACTTTGTAGCTATAATGTATCTAACATTAATTCTGGAAACCAAATACTTCAAAATGTTCTCTTCTGCACATGAAACTACCCTCACATTAATATTCAAAAATCCTTACATTAGCAACAAAAATCCAATACAATTATCTTGTGGGTTGGCTGAGCTGGAATTTATGGGTTGGAAGATTGAACTCAAACTTTATCCATTTTTACCACTTCCTGTTATACTTGTTGTGCAGACAAGTCTCTCCACTTCTGGCTGTAATCTCACATGGGTTCTGTAGTTTTTTGTGACTCCAATAAAATAAAGAACCCAGACCTATGTAACAATAAGAAAAAAAGTATACCTCGATGTGTATGTGCTTCTTCATGATATACACATATGCTAAGCTCTATACCTCATATTCACATGTCTCAAGGCATGGTGAGAGTCTAGAGACCTGAGTTCAAGTTCAGGTTTGCCTGTGTCACAGGGCGTGTAAGGGGTAAAAAGATGAAGGTCTTTGAAAGGTGAAGGATGATGTCTATAGAGACAAGGACAGAGAAGGGGCCCTGTGAATATCCACCTCTCCCCATCTGACCTTGTAGATGTGAAAGCATCTGACCTGCACAGTCCTCCCCATCCCACTCATGCTGTCTTCTCTGTGAAGAAAGCACTTAGGAACACGGACCTGCCTCTGGTCTTGAAATAAGCTCCCAGAGAGTTGACCTGTGCATGAATGTGTGATGTAACTTTGCAAATGAAGTGTGTAATGCTTTTAGAAAAATGATGCCCTTTCCTCCCCTGCTCCCCACCACCTCCCACTGGGACCAGGTAATTTGCGGGCACATCTGTTGCAGGTGTTGGGGAATACTCTTGGAGCTATTCTTAGATCCTGGCCTGGGGTCTAAAGGTTGAGAAGTCGGCTCCTGGGATGGGAGTAACGGGAGTGAAGGGGAAGGCCTGGGAGCAGGACCCAGCCTGGGTAGGTGGCCAAGGTTAGTGGGTGGATCAGCCAGCAGGGAAGCCAGAAAGGACCAGGACGGCTCTCAGGGGCAGGAAAGGGAGGCAGGCACCAAAGCCAAACACATGTATACACCATGCTTACCAGATCCCACTTCCCACCTGGCCCAGACAAGCCACTTAACCCCTCTTGGCCAGAGCGATCTCACTTGTAAGGAGAGGCACAGTCCTGCTAGGCTGAGGTTGCTCCGGCTGGTAGCTCTTTAATTTGCAGATCGTCTCCTGGGCACCTGCCTTGTACCAAATGCTGGGGGGAGCAGGTACGGGATCAAAGAGAAAACGAGGAGGTGTAATCAGTACCCATGCCCTCCAAGAACCCATCACTTGCCAGGGCTCCTCAATTTTCTTAGCATGAAATCCAAACTCGGATTCAAGACCCACACAGAACAGCGGGGTCCAGCCCTGGTGCTCCCATCAGACAATATCTGGTAACGCTTCTTTGCTACCTTGAGACAAAATTGAGAGGTAGTACGGTTTTTCTCTACACTAAAACATTGGTTGGTGTTTTAATTGATATAATGCCTTACCTGTAATATAAAGGTGGGAGGAGAAGGAGCAATACACATTTCAACAAGCAAATTCTCCGGCATGACTTCATTCATCAACACAAGGATATGCCTTTGTGTGGAAAGTCAGAGTGAATGCCACAGCTACAAACACACGTGACAACAGGTGTGTTGTTCGGAAGACTCAAATACCAAAAGGGATGTTGCCATGGGTGACATGATTTTCCCAACATGGCGAACATCAATTGATAATGTTCCAAACAGAGCACAGTGCAGTCTTCCCTTAATTTATATGGTAGATCCACTCCTAGACAACTCCGTGTATACACGATCCTGTGCCAAGGTTATCTTCAGTTTATATGAACAGGAGAGTTAGGTCCAGGTTAAGATCATCAGAAATTGACTTTCCACCTCCATGAACACCCATTAGGACACCCTAAAGTCACGCAGGACCCAGGACAGTCCATTGCTGAGTCCGACTGTTCCATGTACCGCTTGAAGTCTTGCATCCTTGGTGCCTGCTCACTGAGTTTATGGCACACCCCCACAAATATCCCAAACAAACTCAAGAGGGCAACATGGCCCCCTTCGGAATCACTGATCTAGCCCCTGCCTACATCTCCAATGTTGGCTTTGTCCTACTCGCTCCTTGTCCACTGCATTCCCGGCCGCACAAGCTTCTGTCCGTTCCTCCAACACATCAAAGGCCTTTAGCCCATGCTCTTCCCTCCCCCGGGAGTGTTCTTCCCTAGCTACTCACAGAGCAGCCTTCTCACCCTTCGTGTCTCAGCTCAGTAACGTTTCCACGAGAGCAGCTTTCCCAGCTGCCCTATCTGCAGGAACACATGCATCCCCAGGCCTGCTGGGCTCAGCCATATTACCCCGTCCTTGTCTCTCATACATCATTCTGGAATGATCTTTTTCTAGGTTGCCTTTCTCGTTAGGCTGGGGGCAGCAAATCTTTCTGTAAAGGTCCAGAGAGCAAATATCTTGGGCTTGGCAGGCCATGTGGTCTCTGTCACTGGAACTCAAAAGCAACCAAACACATATGAACACGTGTCCACATGTGAACAAATGGAGATGGCTGTGATACCAATAAAACTTTATTTACAAAAACATGTGGCAGTTGGGCGCCGTCCATGGGCACCAGTTTGCCAGCCCCAACACTAGACCGTAAGCTCCTTATCTATTCAATTTCCTCTTGAATTCCTTGGGTCCAGCACAGTGTGGGGCCAGTGATAAGAGCTGACTGAGTGCATGTTGAAGAAATGAGTTTGTTGTCTGGCTAGAATGAGGAACCACCAAAAACACAAGAAAGACTTTCCAATTCTTAGCACCTAGGAAGGCATTCACACTTTGGCCACACATCCAGCACTGTAAGAGTCTTGATAAGAAAGGGCAGGAGAATACAGGGAGGACTTCCTGGAGGAAGTGACCTTGAACAGCAGCTGAAGCAAGGATGGCATTTGGACCATGGTAGTCATGGCACTCACTTATTCAATCATTGATTCATTCCCTCATTTGAGGGACTTGTGATGAGTGTCATATCAGGTCAAATAATACAAAGATGCCTCACAGCGCTACTAAAGGAGGAAGAAGACTTTGATCCTCCTGCCAGGGGAATCTAGTGATGCTAAGAACTCTGTGGTCTGCTCACACTTCTAGGTACCTGATGTGCAGGAGACACCAAGGTCACATCTGAGCATTGCTCAGTAATGCCATAACTGGATTGGCCTCCCACCAACCAGCCACAGCGTCCGACCCCACTGTGCTTGCGAAATCAGTGTGTACCTGTCCTCAGCATCCCCCCAGGCCCTCACCCTCCAGCCCCACCCAATTGCAGGGCCCCAGCCCAAGGCCGTTCCTCACCCTGACTGCAGCCCGCTCGTGGGCCCTCCATCCTCCAGGGTCATGATCAGATGCTCTTCTTGGGAAGGGGTGCCCTAATGGTAGGTCTGCTGATAGACACCTGGGGTGACTTTGAGCAGCAGTACTCCTGGGCCATCAGAACACCATGACACACCCACTAGGCAGTTCCAAGTAATTGGGGAGGGATATTTCAGCAGGAGGATGAGTACCCTGAGACCATGAGTGACAGGTTTTTGGTCTTTTAAGGGGTTATTCAAAATTATTTTCCAAAAAAAGGATCAAGGTTGTCCTCACTCTTCCCTCTTGGTTTTCTTCCCTCCAAAGCCCAAGGCCTTGAACCTCCTAAAGACCTCATCACTGCTTTTCCTTCCCTCTTAGCCTTGGCTTCTCAGAAACTCAGAGCCAAGGGTATAGCCCACAACCTTCCAGGCCCTACCAGGGATGTGCTGTGTAGTATGTCTTCAGTGGACGGATTTTGCTGCCATATTTCTCTCTCCCTGGGATTTCCCGTCGGCTCTTGAAATTGTGAGAGACGTACCTCTGCAGGGCAAATGAAGTGTCTCAGAGGTGAGCCAAGTGTCTTTCTTTTGCATAAAAAAAATTACAGAATGTTCTCCCTATCTCCCCACCCCCTCCAACCCTGAACCCATTTTTTTTAATATTGAGCTTTATTATTTTTGAAGGGTAGTTTAATTTAAACCCAAGTTATTGTTAACATTTCATAAGTAATACAGTCATTTTCTACCTGCTAATGAAGGATAAAAATAAACCTATTGCTCAACACAGTACTGATACTGTATCATAAAAACAAATAAGAGAAAACGCTCCATATAGGAACTTGAGTCCATCATCTTCTTCTTGTCCTCATTTCCTCAGATCTGTGCCCTTGTGGTGACCCTAACTTCAAGGTGAAGGCCACAGCCCGGAAGCTACTAAAGGTCACAAGCGAAAAAAAATCCCCAAAGGGCTGCACTTCGTGGAGTGACCAAGGGCCAGGCTTCGGGATCAGAGAGCCCCTCGTGCGTTCCTTTGCTGGCCCATTCAATAAATCAAGTGCCTCTCCGGTCAGACACACTGCTGAGCAGAGGGAACCGGTGACAAGACAAAGAAGGTTGAGCCAAGAACCCCGTTCTAAAACAAAGCGGTGGCCTTGGGCAAGGGGGCACTGCTGGGATGTGGGGCTCCCGGGGGACGACCGGCCAGTCCCTTCAGTTCCAAGGGTCCCTTCCAGACTTTGCTGAAGACCCCAGGCCCCCAGCCCAGACCACACCGGAGGCTCTGGGCCCTTTACTGTGCCGCTGAAAGGACCGTGCTGGGAATCCCCAATGGTCTCTCATTGGCTGATGAGCTAAAGCTCTTCGCTCTGCTTCTGTCTCGAGATAACGCCACCCAGGGTCGGCCTCGGAAGAGAGACGAACCACCTGACAAACACCAAGGGCTGCTCGCCCCATCCACCGGTGGGAGAGGCTTTCAAGCCCTTCAGAAAATAGTCACCTGTGCCAGCAAGCCGGGGGCACTCAGCTGGGGTCCGCTGGCGACATCCGAACACCAGGATCCCACAGTGACAAGCAGGGAAGGCACAAAACTCTGCCTCGTCACCTTTTTAATGAGGACAATCCTCTGGCTGCCGCAGGGCCCTCGGAGACCTGCTATTAATGAGCGCTTAGAATAGCCTGCGCCTGTTTTATCCCTGTACGGTGGCCTGGGAGAGACACTTCAATTTCCATTTTACATCTGCTGCCATGTTCAAGGGGCTCCTTCAGGGCAGGAAAACACTTGGCAAATTCTGCCTTTAAAGAGACACGTTCAAAGAGAGCATTCGCTCCCCACAGCCGCAGTCTATACGTGAACGCTTTTCAATTTGCAAAGCATATATTTAGATTATGTATATGGAAACCTGGTAGGCAGCAGGTGTCAGCGCACACACAGCCCCCCGCCCCCGCCCCTCCGGGCTGCAAGAAGAGGGGGGCTTCGGGTCTGGTGCTGGGATTCGGTAGCTCCACTCATGGAGAGGGGGACAAGGGCAGCCTCTGTCTCGTGCCTCTTCTGGAACCTTGGTCCTAGCCAGCCCACGCCGTGGCTCCTAATGTCACGAGCACACTGTGTCCACAGGGTTGTGTGTCCGTGGGGATCCGGGAAGGGGGTCGGCCCCAGGGCGCGAGCCACATGGGGCCCAGAAAGGGGGTGTGACTGACCAGAGCCCACACTGGGGCTGGAAGGATGGGGCCGGGCTCCGGCAGGGGTCTTTCCAAGGCCACGGGCGGGTCTTGAGTAAAGGAGAGAGGAGGAGGAAGTGAAGACAAGAAGGAACTCCGGACCACACATACACCTGGAGGTCTCAGCGATGCCCCACCTTGTCACAGGAGCCACCGACCACAAGGGGGGTGAGCGTGAAGTTGGGGAATGCATCCAGCTTCAGGGGCTGGGCTGATGCAAAGCACCACCTTGGGCTCTTGCATTCACCAGCTGTCTTAGTTCTGCCACTGTCACAGAAATACCACAGCCTGGGGGCTTACACAGCAGACATCCGGGACGCCTGCGGGGCTCAGTGGATTAAGCGTCTGACTTCAGCTCAGGTCATGATCTCAGGGTCCTGAGATCAACCCCCTCCCCCGCACCATCCAGCTGCCTGCTCAGTGGGGAGCCTGCTTCTCCCTCTCCCTCTGCCTGCTGCTCACCCTGTTTGCTCTCTCTCTCTCTCTCAAATGAATAAATAAAGTCTAAAAAAAAATAGCAGACATCTCTTTCTTTCAGTTCTGGGACCTGAAGTCTGAGGTCAGGGCGCCAGTGTGGTGAAGGACTGTGGATGGCTGCCTCCTCTCTGTGTCCTCATATGGCAGGGACAGAGCTCTGTGCCCTTTACCTACTTACAAGGGCACCAACCCCATCATGGGAGCTGCACTCCCATGGCCTTATCCAAGCCTAATTACCCTTGAAATGCCCACCTCCAAACACCACCACATTGGGGGTTAGGGCTGCGACATACAAACTGGGGCGGGAGGAGGGGGAACAATCGTTCAGTCCATAGTACCACTGTGTGATCTTGGGCAAATGGCTTACCCTCTCTGAGCCTTCACTTTTCATCTGTAAGATGGGACCACCAGGCCCCTGGCTATGGGTCTGGGGATGCTGTGACCAACACATGGACAGTGCCTGGTGCACAGGCAAAGTGGGCACAGTGGTGTTCGTGCTTACTTCTACAGTCCCGTGATCATCAGAATCCTCCAGAGCAAGAAACCCATTCTCCAAGCAACCTCAGAAGACCCACCGGATAAATGTGTCATGAAGAGAAGAAATCTGGAGGAATAAAACTTATCCATACTTTGAAAGGGACAACGTGGGATGAAAGCCAATGACAGAGTGAATTACTGCCGATTTCATCATTGTTGCCATCTTCAGAACAAACAGCCCCAGAAAGCACAGTGGTTCCAACCCTAAGCCTGCAGCATCCCCAGGCATTTCCAATGATCTCAAAGTGTGTTGTAGAATGCTCACCAAAAACAACTCGAGTTTTCTCTCACTCAAGATGCCACCTTTCTCCATCATCAGCACATTGGCAAATGGGAGGGGAGCACAACATTGTGGTGCGGCAGCGTCCACCTGCCGCTTCCCTAGTACCCATCCTCCCTCATTCACGAGCACCTAGAGTCTAGAGGCGGTGATGTGCCCAGTTACAGAATGTGCTTCCCAGCCTCTCTTACAGCTGGATGTGGTCACATGACCAAGTTCTGGCAACAGAAGCAAGAGAAACACATAAAAGGAATTCTGGAAAGGTTCTCTGAAAGGGAGAAAAGACACTTTGAGAAAGACCCTTTCCTTTCCCTCTTCTCACTTCCTGCTGCCTGGAATGTGGACATGATGGCTGGAGCTGCAGCAGGCATTTTGAAACACTGAGGACAGAAGCCGAATGTGGGCAGTGACAGAGCATGGGGAGAGACAGCCTGAGCTCCAGAGGATCATGAAGCTACCACAGCAGCCTACCCAGGACTTCTTGTACATCAGAGGGGAAACTATGCATTTCAGTCATTGTTATAGGAGTTTTCTGTTAGGTACAGCTAAACCTAATCCTAATATATATACTTAGTTACTAGAGGCTGGTAAGTGTGTAAAAGAGGAGCTCTGGGTCCCTGGTGACCAATCCATCCTGGCAGGAGACACAGGTGGGATGTGGGGAGGAAGGGGATGGAACATCATGTGCAGGATGAGGGTCCAACAGCACCTCCTGGCTAGTGCCTACCACATTCAGCTAGTGCTGGACCCCAGGTGAGGGATCTGTTTCTCCCTGTGTCACCTTCTGTAGCCCTCTAGCCTGAGCCAGAGTCTCATGGTGGGCGGGGTGCTTCCAGAACAAACAGCTCAAGTCAAAAGGAACTCTGGTTCAAGCCCTACCTCTGACTCACCAGTGGTGTCACTTTGGTGAAGTCACTTCACCCCCAGGCCTCAGTTTCCTCCTCTGAAACACACACAGTAACACCCACATCAAAGGGTTATGTAGAAAATGCAGACCCAATGCCTGGAATTCAGGCCTCAGAAATGATAGCTTATTGTTAGAGATGAGTTATGAATTGACATTATTTTCAGAGAGAGGTTCTGGGGCAAAGGCACATCCTCTCTCTGGAAAGGCAGGAGAGAGAAAGGCTCTGGCCCAGTGGCAGTGGTCCATTCTTCCCAGGTAGGGGGAAATCTGCTTGTGTGCCACCAAGTTCACTCCCAACTGTCTGTGAACCATAAAGAAGATGGAACTGGGAAGGAGGAGACCCAGCTTCCAACCCTGGGGTCACCACTAACTAGCTGGGTGACTTCAGGTGAGTCACTGTCTCTTTCTGAGCCTTAGTTTCACCACCCCCATGATTCACCTCTTCCATGTCTGAGAACCCCCTCCAGCATCAAAGGGCAGGAATCCCACAATGCAGAGACTGGAGAACCAGGACCAAAACAGTCAACCCACTGATTTTGTCCCCAGCATCCTCACCCCTATCATCCATTCTTGGATATTCTTTCCAACTGTATTCCGATCATTTTGAAGGCCTGATTCATGAAGAAGCATTCTTGCTGCAGACACTAAGGCTAGATCTAAGGACAGGGGTAAGAAGAGATCTGAGAGAGTAGTTTGTCTACCTTTATGCACACCTGATTAAAAAAAATCAGGTGCACAAACCCAAAAAATTGGAAGATTCTTGCTTTGTAAAGAGAATCACCTAGAAATGCAAACAGTTTTGCTCATCTGAGTCTTGCTCAAAGGAGTCTGCACAGATGCTGGGAAGGAAATCATACTGAATGTTAGCTACCAAGTTTGAGGTCTTAACCACATGGTTAACATACCACCACTAATGCAGTTCTTTCCAGAAGAATCCTATCAGGGAAGCACTCCTGTCCTCATTTTGCCAGCAAGGTAGAGGGACAGTGAAGTTGTATGCTTGTTGCTCAAATTAAGGTCATACTGACAGTCAGTGGTTGAGCTGGGATACTAATCTTGAGCTCCTCTAGGCTGTTACCATCACACCATCACATCCTAAAGAGAAACAGTGCAGATGGGATGATGCCCGGCAACAGAACTGGATTTCATCCTAAAATCAGCTAGCAGTGGCTGGCTGTGTGACCTTGGGGCCATCCCAGAAGCTCTCTTTGCTGGTGTTTTCTCATATAAAGGTAGGCACTGGAGAGATCAGAGGGAGCCCCACTCTGCAGGATCTCCTAGTCACCGGAATGCCCTGCCATGCTCCATAGTCAATGTACACCAGGACTGCCAAGTGGTGGGCACGTGGCCCTGGAACAGTGCCCTGCTTGGGAACGTCCGGATGGGAAGTACAGATGGCCGGCGATCTTGACTTCACATGTCTTCCCTTCCCTGCCCACCCCTGACCAACACCAGAACCCTTTGGGTCCCTCCTGGGTTTCCAAACCCAAGCAGATCTGCTTACAAACCTAAACGTGTAACTTGGGATATTTGGGAAAACTGGAGATCGCTCCAAATGTCCACCAAACTCCCATGCTAGAGACTGTTTACCCAGCAGTGTCGTTGGGAGGTGGGAAACCCTGGCTTGCATGCAGGTTTACCTATGGTGCCAAAGAATGCAACTAAAGGGTGTGACTGCCCCGTGGCATCCCCTGAGACTTCTGCAATATAGAGATGGTGTTGCTGTAAAGAATTTAACAGGCCGGCAACTGACACTCGAGCTCTTTTGGATTCACCAATGAATCTGATGCCCACGTGTTGCCAAAAGCATTTATTGTCTCATAATTTGATTTACTTTTTTCCAGGCTGCTCCCAGTGCCTGCAAGTAGGGGCAAAATGGCTGATGTCTCCAGATGCCACAGAGGCTAATAAAGCTTGCTGTGCTCCCAGCATGCTCTCTGCTGTCAGAAACCGGCAATTAACTTAATAGGGTTCTTGAAATGGAGTCGATCCGGGAAATGTGGCATGTGTTGACACTCTCCCGCTGATCCAAGCAGCCTCCCACCATTGACTTGCAGGGTCTGTTTGCTATTTGAATTATTTAGGAGCTTGTTATGTGAATTAAAAAGCAGCACTTTGCAGCATTAAGTCTAATATTTTATGATCTTCAATTGATTAGGTGGGCTTTCAGGATTACATGGAAAGGTTAAGATAAAACACGCCTCACACAGGCAGCTCTCACCAGCCTGCTTTGCTCTTCAAAAACCTCGATGAAAACCCAAAAGGAGCCTGCCTCCCTTTTCCCTTCCAAATGAGTCCTCTGGAACCTGTGTTTGGACCATCAAAGAGCTTTTCCACCCTGAGGACACCAGGTGCCCTGGGTTATCAGAACCAAAGGAGGCTGGTCCCCCATTTCTCTACCTTTCATCTATGTCTTTCTTGGCACAAAGATGCTGCTGATGATGTGGTGCCCAGAGGGCTGCATCCCAAGCCTGCCTGCAAAAGGAAAGTCCTGCTGTGGGTTCCCAGCCATTCAGTCGGACCTGGATAAGGCACCACTGCCCATGGCACACCTGCCCTTGGCCAAGGGTGTGTCTAACACACCTTCCTCCACTGTGAGTGCCAATTCCTGCTTTCTTTGCCCTGCCAGCTATCACCACCCTCTCCCCTGGCCCATGACCATAGTTTTCCCCTGGGCTGCTCCCATTACCCCCATTCCAATCCACCCTACACTGCAGCCAAATCTAGTTCTGGCCATGAAACGCCCCCGTTCAGAAACATTCAGTGGCTCCCTGTTGCCATTTGTTAAGTATATACGCATCGACCTGAGCCCAGACTCTCTTCCTAGCCTCATCTTCTATTGCCCTCCATATCAGCCAGCCAGACTGAGCTACTTACTATTCTTTAAAACACTTTTTTGCTTCTCAACCCTCAAGCTTCACTCATGGCATTCACTGGGTGTGTTATACCCCCCTTCTTCACTTACTGAAAGTCTCCTAGTCCTTGTGATGAGAAGAGTAAATAAGTACCTAATATAGAGCTTCATTCCAAGCACTTTAAATATTATTTAACGCTTGTAATCCTGTAAGGTGGGGACCTTTATTATTTCCGTTTTATAGATGGTGAAACGGAGGTTCAGGGAAGCTAGCTAATTCGCCCAAAGTCACTCAGCGAGCTGGGATTTAAATCCAGTAGGCAAAGCTCATCTCAACCCCACTTCCTCGGTAAAGCCATCCCTGCTGTCACGTGGCTGCGCTTTTTCCTCCAAGGTTTGCAGCATCCACTTTCCCCCATGCTGACTTCTTCAGGCAGCAGATGTAGATACACGGCTCTCTTCTCCACCAGCATGTCAATTCCTTGGCAAAGTTGGGGCCTCTCTTGAATCACTGCAGGGCTTTGGACCCAAGTTTGCACACAGTAGGTGTAGACTCAAGCAGGCTGTCAACCTGATCGCAGGGTGGCTCCCCACCCCAAGTCCCAGCCCCTGGAAGAGTATTTACCTGGTCCCTCTTGCACATTCTAAGAGGGGGAAGGAGGCATTGCAGGTGCCAAGGGAGTAACGGTGCAAAAGCTCTGAAGAGTGACTTGAATTTGAATGCAGGCACCACCTCTTTTAACCACACGACCTTGGGGAAAAGAGCAAATTAGCCTCACTGAGCTTCGTGTTCTCACCTCTAAATGGAAATAATAGTAGTCCCCACCCCATCAGGAAATTCTCAAAATCAAATGCAATAATGCATCAAAAGCACTTCGGTAGCACATAGTAGGGGCTTAGAAAAAGTCTGCTGTCATTGCCATTGGATCGACCCCAGTAGAGTCTCTGAAGCACCTCCAGCAGCTCTGGGCCCTGGGCCAGGCATCTCCACACCTCTAGATCCTTACCTGGAACATGGGCTAGTTCAAGCTCACTTGATAGGATTGTGGGGAAGGAATTAATGAAATAGTAGGTGGATCTGGAACAGAACAAACATGCAGTATATGACTCATATTATCTTATATTTAATTACTAGGACCTTCAGCCAAGCTGAGAGTATTTACTTTTCTAGAACGCCATAAAGATGGTCCTTGATCCCCCAGAATCAACAACCTCATGCAAAACACATGATGTCTGGCTTAGCCCAACTCTGCAGCACCCTGTGAGGAGAAACAGGATCGAAGCCACCCAGTCCCGGCCTCCAGGGGGCACTCACTGGAACGGCGGGGGGTGGGCAGGACCAGAAGAGCTGATCTCCAGGGCAGGAGGAGGGCAGGGCTGCACGCAGGGGGGCCCTGAGCAGAGTCCCAGGGACTCAGCCACTCAGCCGGGAGCAGCTGCTGCCTGGTCCTGTGACCTGCACCCATCAGATCTGTCCATTGTGCCACGAGGATGAGAGCAAGCTCTTTGGCATCTGCGGCATGGCGGAGAGCGTCTGCATGGTTAGCGATGCTTTCATAGAGACCTTTTCCCGGAGAGGCTAGGCTGTCACTAAAGTCCCTTAAGCCTTCGGGACTTCTCTGCTGCACGGAGGCCCTGAAGCCGGAAAGGCGTTCCCAGGGCTATTTCACCACCACATTCTGCTGGATCTTATTCCTTAAGGCAGTCCAGCTCCTCACCTAGGGCCAGGAAGTCTCTCAAATCTGTGCAAAATCTTACATGAATGTATGCAGATGTTTATACTAGGTAGAGGTTCTAGAAGATTCTGTATATGTCAGGAGAGACTAATTGCTCGCTGCAATAAAAACCCCTAAGTCTCAATGGCTTAATGCAACATATCACAGTCCAAGCAGACTGATAAGGCATAGGGGCAAAGAGCAGGGCTTTGTTGGCCCAGGTGACACCATCTCCAACAAGTGGCCTCCACGGTCACCATAACAGCAACATTGGCAGATGGAGGAGAAAATGAGCATGAACTATCTTACAAGAAACTTTAGGGGCCAGGCTTGGAAACAGCATGTTATCCCCACTCACATTCCATTGGCCAGAATTCAGTCACGTGAGGCCCCTGACTGCTTTGGAGGCTGGGAAATGTAGTCTTCCTAATACTGAGGTGGGAAGGAAAACTGGTTTGGGGAATGTATCTCAGAGCCTTTCAAAAAGGACTTGTTTGGGGCGGGGGGAGGCAGAGTATAAAGAAGACTAATAAATACTATTTGCTTTATGTACATTATTCATTTACTCCTCACTATTAGTAGTAGTTTTTAAAATTTGATATCCATTTTATAGATAAGGAAACTGAAGTTCAGAAGAGTAAGACACTTATAAAGGATCACACAGTAGTGAATGGTGAAACCCAGAATACACCACGTGCTCCTTTCTTTTTTTTTTAATTTAAGCTTTATTTAAACATATAATGTAACCCCACCACCCTCTCCCAACCCCTCTCCCCCCCAACCCCCTCAGTTTGTTTTATGACATTAAGAGTCTCTTTTGGTTTGTCTCCCTCCCGATCCCATCTTGTTTCATTTTTACTTTTCCTACCACCTTAACTCCCACCCTCGTTGCATCTCCACTTCCTCATATCAGGGAGATCATGTGATAGTTGTCTTTCTCCAGTTGACTTATTTCGCTAAGCATAATACGTTCTAGTTCCATCCATGTCGTCGCAAATGGTAAGATTTCATTTCTTTTGATGGCTGCATAGTATTCCATTGTATATATATACCACATCTTCTTTATCCATTCATCTGTTGATGGACATCTAGGTTCTTTCCATAACTTGGCTATTGTGGACATTGCTGCTATAAACATTCGGGTACACATGCCCCTTTGGATCACCACGTTTGTATCTTTAGGGTAAATACCCAGTAGTGCAATTGCTGGGTCATAAGGTAGCTCTATTTTCAATTTTTTTGAGGAACCTCCATGCTGTTTTCCAGAGTGGTTGCACCAGCTTGCATTCCCACCAACAGTGTAGGAGGGTTCCCCTTTCTCCACATCCTCGCCAGCATCTGTCATTTCCTTAAAAGACACTCGGTTCTATGACTCTATGCATTACCTGTTCTGAGTGGGAAAGCAGACGTAGATGGAGAAGGTCATTTTGAGCTTGTATTATAGGGTCAGCTAACATTTATGGACTGCTTATTCTGTGCCAGACACCCTTTAAAATGCTTTTCCAGGTAATGCATAATTAGCTCCTCCCGCTGGCCTTGTAAGATTCATCTAGCTATTAGCTCAGCTTTATGGATGGAGAAAAATGGTGGCACAGAAAAGTGACACAATTTTCCCAACCCCCACCAGCTAGTAAGTGGGGGAACGGGGACTCCATCCCTCGCTGTTGCGCCAGTCCCATCGGTCTGCACTGCCCCCACGAACCCATGCGTGCACCCATTCAGCGTGCAGTTGCTCGAGGCCGCCCCATGAGATCAAGGCAAAGAGAGAATGTGTATCCTTCCTCCTCAAGCCCCATCCTTACCCTGTCCCGCCCCAGCCATAGCCTGACAGTAGGAATCCTCCCACGGACGTGTGGACACACCAGCAGAGTCACCAGGCACCTGTTGTCTGGGAACACCATGACAGAACCCATCAGCCCATGTAGAGGGGATTCTGTAACCCCATGGGTGGCCGCTGTCCCCTTTCCAATCCCTTTCGATCTGCCTGATGGTTTCATGAAGGTAGAGTGTTTACTCTCTCCAATGACTGCATCATTTAAGCCAAAATAAATTTAGTTAATGGGGCCAGAAGCAGGTCTAGGGTGAACGTGGAGGGGAACCAAGGCAACAACATCTCTTCCCATAACACCTGACCCCCTGAGGGACTGTTTCACCCAAGGTGAGGTCCTAGGGTTAGGACAGGTCCTCACTTGGCACCTTGTATAAGGCCAAGTTGTGGACCTTAGGTTCTTGCACAAAAGCAGCAGGCTGGTGGGCGGGTGTGTAGAGGGGATACAGAATCAGCCCTCAGGCACTCAATAGAGGCACTGTGTTAACAGACCCCCAAGACTGAGAAGGGGTGAAGGATATAAAGCACCAAGGCTGAGGTGGGAGGACCTTCAGACAAAGTAGAGCTAAAACCAAACGTTCAGAACCAGAAGGGCTGAGGGCAGCCCCCCCCACCCCCACCCCCACCCCCCAGCCAGCCCTGCACTAGGACCTGTGGAACTGCAGCCCTGGCAGGACCGGAGTCAGCCAGACTTGCTTCAAACAGCTCCTCCATTCATTAGCCCATTGTTTTGGCTCAGTTTCTTAGCCTGTATAATGGATATAATGTCTGTTTCTCCTCACAGGACTGTTGGAAGGCCTGGGGCTTGAGCACATGAAGCACCAAGCGCAGAGTCTGGCCTGAGGCCAAATTCAAGGGTTGGCCCAGAGGCCTTTGAATACAGTCCTCTTAGAAAAAAACAAACAAAAAGTAACAGCCTTAATTGTCTAATCATCTGTATCACCAAACATCTCATTGCAGTCATTTGTTTTGCAATTAAAATAATCACCCCTTCATTTTTCCTGGGCTGCATGGCAAGATCAATGAGGTAGGACTGTCCCTTGTCCCCTGCCCCACTGTGCCCAGCGTGGACCAGCGCCCATAGAACCCAAGGCTTCTGAGGTCAGCAGTTCGCACTTTACTGCACCCGTCCCCAGACATGATCTTCATTAATCCTCGCAGTGGCCCTGGGAGGGTTTCAGTTAGCAAGTAGCAGCTCCAGGGCTCCAAGTCAGGTCCTCCAGCTCCAAACATGGTGTTTATGACGCCTGCAAAGGGTCTCAGCATCCTCCTGGCTGCCTGAGGATGGCCAGCCAGGCGCCAGGGTAAGAGCACTGTGCATCCCCATCCCAGCCCTGCCATTTACTATCCCTGAGACCTCTGGCAAGCTGCTGGACCTCTCCGTGCCTTATCTATAAAACGGAGCTGTCACTTCCTCCCTCTTAGAGTGCTGCATATGTATAAAACAATGAAAACGGGGCCTGGGGTAGACAGTAAGAACCATGAGGCATCATGACTGATACCCTGCATGGAGAACCACACCTGCTCACCTACCTTCTCTGTTTGCTTCTGAGGCTCGGTGCCCCTGGAGGGCCACAGCTCTGTCTCATCCATCCTGGAGAAAGAGATAGAGGGTGAGTGCAGCGTGGTGGTTAGGAGGGCACGTTCTGGTTCCAAGTCCTGACCCTGTCGCTCCTCAGCTGTGTAACCTTGGTGAACTCCACATGTGCATGCTCTGGGCCGTTTCCTCCTGCAGAGGAGGGGATAATAATATAATCTGGTTCATAGAGCTCTAACACCGTAAGTGATGGAACACACACAGAGCACCTAGAACAGTTCCTGGCCCAAGAAAAGGGCTAAACAAGTACAAGCTATTATTGTATCTATGTCCTTGGTGTCTGTCACTGTTCTGAGTCCAAAAGTGCTAAGCAACTGGTTTTGGATGCATGAATGAGTTGAGTGTTTATGCTTCTTGGTCTCTGGATCACCAGAGGTCCTCAAATTCTTTCCCAAAGATATGACCCTGAGATGGGATTTGGTCACCAAGTATGGTGACCAAGATGATGACCGTGTCCGAGATACTCATTGTTTATAATGACCTCACCAAGTAAATAAATAGTGTGAGATGGAAGCCAGACCAGGCCTTCCAGAAATACTCTGTCCCTGGCTCCAGCTTGGGCACGGAGACACAGTGACCCTAGCTAGTTGACTCATCTCCCCAGTATGAGCTGAGCTGCTAAGGCCGCCCCACCCAGCCTCTCTTGGCCCTCACTGGCTCTTTCCCATGGTCTGGCAAGCCCAGCAGGAGCCAGTCTACTGGAAGCAGCTGGCTCCAGGGAGGAGGAAAAGCAGGTGTGAATCTGTGATTAATGCCGAAGAGGGGCCATCAAAGGAGCAGAAAAGATCTGGTTGGAGAGACTGAGGACAGAAGGCCAGTGCTGAGTGACGTGGTCACTGTGGGGGTTGGGGGGGGTGAGAGTGAAGGGCAGGTAGCCTGAGATGAGGGTGGGCGCTGCTGCTCTGTCGGGTGGAGATCTGCAGCAGAGTTCCTGGGCAATTACGGAAGAAATCAGGACTGGGAAAAAAATCCAGAAGGCCCCTCCATCAGGAACTCCCAAGATCAGGTAGCCATGGGGAGAGCTCAGAATAGACCAGTTCCACCCTCATGGTCAAAACTAGTCAGTGTAGAAAGATGGTGACTCCCGAGAAAAGTCTCTAAATGACACCCTTTTGAAAACCTCGATCTCTTTCAAAAAATTATCTTTTTAATTAAAAAAATAGAACTTCCATGCTGACAGTTTCACTAGCTAAGCAACAGAACGAGGCACTTAGGCATGACGGGGTGCAAGCACTTTGATGTACAGGTCAGAAGACGTGACTCCATCCATCCATCTACGGTTTTTACTGAGAACCTACTCCAGAGCAGGCACCAATCAGGGTGCTGGGACGTGCAGAGAACAAGACCAATGAAGCCCCCCCCCCCCGCCCCAGTTCACAGAACTTCGATTTGGGGGAGGAGATAGACAATAAACACAAAGCAAATAGAGAAAAACATCCACATCAGGATAAATTTTAGGAAAAAAACAAAGAGCTTTGTAGTAGGGATGCGTGGTATGGGAGAGCTAGGGGGTCATGAAGATCTTTCCAAGATGACAGCTAAGGTGAAGCCTAAAACAGAAACCAGGACAAGAACAAGAGAAGAGTTCTGCCTGGCAAGGGCCAAAGGCCCTGGGGCAGGGACGCATTTAGGGACATCCAAGAAAAAGGAGCAGGCGTAGGTGGCTGAGGTGGGGTGAGACTTGTTAACGGGTGTAGGCACCCCACTTTGTGCCCAACGCCCCTCGGCACGGACTGGCAGTTCATTACGTGCCCATGAGGACCCTTGAAGGTAGGGGCTCCGGCATCAACTCCATTTCCGTTGTGGAGACTTGAGGCCAGAGAGGTTAAGTCACCTGCCCCGAGAGGCCGGAGAGGCGCGCTGAGGACAGGCAGGCAGGACTCCACCTCTGACGAGCCCAGAGTTCAGGGGAGCAGACCCCCGGCAGGAGCGAGAGGACACAGTCCCTGTGGGCCTCAGGAAGAAGTTCGCACTTTGTTCAAGTCCAAGGGGAAGTGACCGGTTCACACAGTATGTCAGCGGTCCGCTCAATGTCTCCTGGCGCCTAGCGGGTGGCTGGTGGCCAGCCCCATCCCAAAGCCCCCTCCGGCGCCGCAGACTGCCTGCGGTGAGCCTCCGCGAGCGAACCCCACCAGCGCCCCTCCCACTCCCCCCGCACACCCCCGGGCTCCCCCAGGGTCTCCCTTCCAACCCTGGCGCCACGGGTCTGGGGGCGAGAACTGGCGCTCTGCTCTCGGGGCCCCTCGGACGGCAGGCGCGCCCGAAGCCCTCCAGCGCCGCGCCCAGACCGGGGCTCGCCCGTCGGCCTCCCCGCACCCTCGCTCCACCACGCCGCCTCCTTCCCGAGCCCTCCGGGCGCGTCTCCCGGAGGCCGGCACGGCCAGGCCACCGGGAACCCTTTCTGCCCTCAACACGGCCGAGCACGTCCCGCTCCGTAGGCCTGCCGCGGGGGCCCGCGGAACCCAGGGTGGCCATGCGGGGGGGCGCCCCGGCCCGTAGCGCGCAGCCGCGGCCCCCGGCGGGGACCTCGGGGACAGGGGGCGGCCCCCGGGACTCGGCCGTCGCGGCCGCCGAGCCACCGAACGTTCCATGCCCGAACCTCGGCAGCCCGCGACCCGGGGATCGCCAGCCTCGTGGTGGCGCGGCCTGATTGGCAGGTCCCCCCTTGGCAGGGGTGGGGACCGGGGAGGGCTGTTGTGCACAATTGCTGTTTTTACTCCTGCCATCATTAATTCAACTACTGACAGAGAAAGGAGGGTCCGCCGCGGCTTTGTGTCACGCACTCACTGTAATTTACTTGAAAAGAATTAAATCACAATTACCTGCCATTCGTTTTGCATAAATCGAGCGGTAAGGAGCTCGCCATCGCGGAGTGCTTGGAAGGACAACAGCCCCATTGTTGCCATATTAGAACAATATTTCTCAATTCGAAACTTAAAACATTCGAATTAGCAGCTTTGTTGGACTACGGTGGCCCGCGGATAGGCAAGGCTGACGCCCCACCTCGGACTCCAGACGTTACAGTTAACAAGCATAATTTTCATTCATTTGAGTCTAGACCGATCTTTTAAAATCGGTGCATTTACTGAACAAATGTACCTCCCAAACGTTGCAAAGGAAAATGTAACCTTTAATCTGCTACGTAGCCCAGTTGATAAATTATCTAAATGCCATGAAAATTCCTCCTGCCGGAGCTAAAACCAGTGCAAACTGTAATTAACTCACTTGAGATTTGTTTAAATGTCCAAAGAAATCACACTACGTCTCAAATAAAGTTACTTCTGTTCTCATTTCTCCCCTTTCAGATATGGTCATCAGGTAAACACGACTGATTAGCTTTTAAACCAACATTTTTCAAGTGTATTTAAAATACTCAATTCTGCAAAATTACATCACCGTGAACCTGTGTGTTCAGCAAATTTGAAGCTAGGCTGGGTTTTAACAACTTCTGTAAAAGTAAACTGCTGCTTTGAGTGAACTGTAGTTTCCATTAGCATTAATAGTTTTTCAGTAACAAAATGTAACTGTTCAATCAAGCTTGAATATTAAAAGGAACCCGGTTACTAATTGTAAGAACTCTGGAACCATCAGGAAAAACAGCAAATACAAAAATACAGTTGGTAATAGGGAGAGTTGTGGGCACAGAGAGTAACGTATTACAGCAACTTTCTGCATATGAAAATAAAGAGAAGTGACAGAAAACAAGGCTGAAATTAGAAAAGATGGAAGACCAGAAAGGTAGAATTTTTAAAATCTGAATGGTAAAAAAAACTGAAATGCAAATTTAGCGCAGAGAATAATTAAAATGTGAAATAAGAAAACTTACAACCTAGAAGAGCAAGTCAGTAAAGGAGTAAAAATGCATTTGCTATTGTTAACACTGGATTTTTCTAATTTTTAAAAGTGTAATTTTGTGATTAAAATGTTATTCGTATTTTAAGAGGTTTTCTTCTTATTTAGAGTGAAAGTTGCAAGTTGATTTTTTTTTTAATGGGTAGCTTTTTCCCTTAAAGAAAACATATTTTATTGTCTGTTCCCTTTTATTGTTTTAATGAATGTGAAAATTACAATGTTTACTTTGATTTTTAATGACTTAAAATTTTTTTAAGTAATTTTTCCTTGTGTGTGTGTGTGTGTGTGTGTGTGTGTGTGTCATAGAGAGACAGAGAAGCACCATTTGGCTTCAGCAGAAAACAAATTATGAGTGGATCAAACCAAAGACTCAACTCTATTTTCATGACTGGGTTTTTGAAGAATAATCCATAGAGATGGGGGGGGGAAGGGATTCATCAGGCAAATGAAACAAAGTCCCTGATCTGTATTCTTATTCTGATATCACCTCCTGGAATATCGGCAACATTTTAAGTTCCAGCCTAAGCCATGAATTCCTTCAGAACAAATCAAATGTCTTTAAAGAATATTTCTGTTTGAAAAGGAATTAAGCTCTCCTGAAAGAATTTTAAAGGTTGTGATATTCACAGTCTGATAAAGCAGCACCTTTAATGAAATTCTAATTAGCAATTTCATGCACTTTGCTATTAGTCATATCAGATTAGTGCACATTTTCACAGCCTTCCTTTAATTAAGTGCACTTATTCCAAGTTTCAAACACTTTCCTTATAAGATGAAAACTGTGCTGAAATGTTATTTAGTAAACAGAGGAAGTGTGAAAGTGTAGGTGTGCGTGTGTACAGGGGCGGACATTTTTAACTCTCTACAATTTTTTTTACATTTATAGAGTTGGTGAACCCAGGTTTTCATTCCTTTTCTCTTGTATTCTCAATGTTTCCTTGGGATTTCTAAGGGACCTATTCAAATCCTTAGTCCAAGTGCACACTGTGTGTGTTTTTGCTTAAAACATATATTCTGGATGTGTATATATGTGGGAGGATTTTTTGCTTAAAACATCTTTTCTGTATGTATACATATGTGTATATGTAGTATATATGTAGTATATATATGTATATACACATATATGGGGGGAGAGAGAGAGAATCAGAAAGAGAGGGAGAGAGAGAGGGAAACTACACAACATCCCATATTTCATTTTTTAAATCTGAAAAAGCATTTGCCCATATAACATCCCCCACCCCTGTCACCTTTTGCAGGCACCTCTTTTCCTTTGAAAACAGCAATAGGATTTCATTCGACCTTCTAAATTTCATTCTGAAGTTCCAGGAAGGAGAAGGCAGCTAGCTTCGTGAGCCAGATCCACGGATCCCGGATATTCTCCTTCATGTCAGACCCCGCTTCTCCACTCTGAGAGCGAAGCAGTCCAGCCAGTCTTTTCCAGGCAAAGCAGGACCTAGTCCAGGGGCTCAAACCCTACAAACCCCCGAGACCCCCACCCCCGCCTATCCCCCCCCCCACCCCCAGCCTGCTGGAGGGTTGCTCCAATTCAGAGAGATTTTTATTGTCTGGGAATCAACCTGATCTTATCTGTAGCCTTTTGTCAAGCGGAAATTTTTGTTGCCTGTTTTGCTCAGAGGTTGAAACTTGTAATATATTAACTAATTGCTTGCATCTCTAACACATGTTCTCTTGTTGGTGTCATTCATTTATACTGTAACATTTTTGACATTTTTAGATCGTCTCTTGGGACTCCTGGGCCTCTTAGCAGTTCCTTCCATGAAGAGTGTTTGCCTAATGATTACTGACTGACATCTCAATAACGAGCAATGTACGAGTTGGGTGCATCTATTGAAGAGTTCGGGCGCGTGTGTGTGTCTGTGTGTGTGTACGCGTGTGTGTGTGTCTGTGTGTTTTAATTCATGGTCCACTTTGTCAAGTCATGTGTGAGCCATAATTTAAGCTAATAATTACCAGACATGAATTCAATGAAACATTGGTGTCTACACTTAAAAAAAAAAAATAGTCCTGAATTTTAATGCATTCAGAAAACGTTTGCCTAGGGCCAAGCTGGGTCCAACACGCATATGGAAGCACTTTAAAAGTGATAAATGATTTGGAATCTACCCTGTCTACTGGTGTGCTTCTCAGGAAAGAAAATTAGAGCTAACAGGTGTTAGATAGGGAATTCTGGGGCATTTTAATAGAATTGTCAAAATGTTGGTACCAGATGTTGACATTAATGCACACAACTCGGAACGTAATGCCGGGCCGCCATTTAAATGATTATTTGTTTAAATTTCAAGTCGCCAGCAGGAAATCCTTACTTTGTTCAGCACCTTTCTCTACCCACCATCCCCCTGCTCTTTCCCCTATGATTTGCATCAAAGTGCAGTGGCTGCTGAGCTCACATATGCATGCTTTAAATAATCCATGCCTGTCAGATTTCATTTTTTCTTTTCAGATCATACTCATCACATCCCCATCCTCGCCAGCCTTGAAGTCTGCCTCAATGTATTCGTTTATGAGAAAAAAATGATTTAAATACTGCCAGTTACAGGCTAATTAATCTTTGAACTCCTCGGCAACTTCAAATGTATATAGCAAGTAATCTGCATGAACTTGTAATTACTGTGTATTTATACGATCTTTTCCATGTAATCACCAAGTCGTTACATGGTTATGTGAGCCTTGTAAATCACAGTGATAGCAGAAAACGAATCTTGCCCGTGCCACTGCAGAAAGCCCATGCAGGAGCCACTGGTATCCACCGCTGTCCGTTAATTGAGGAAGGATCCAGAAAAACTCTATGCATTAAGGGACACTAGAACACTCCCCAGCAATAGACTCCCAACTTAAAGAAATATCAGGGGATTGAGAGACTGGTGAGGTGGGCAGAGAGCAACCATTTCTTCCAGCTTTTGTACAAAGACTGTGATTGGTTTGGGCTATTTATTCCTGCAGGAGTTAAAAGGCAATTAGAAAAAAAAAATGTCTGGGCAAAATCCACTGTTGGTTGTGCAAGCAGCGTTCTGCTGTGACTTGGGGGAGGTCCTGAAATAAATTCCAGTGTGAGTTTCCAGAGCAAACCCTGAGGTGGACTTGGGTTGTCATCTTTTCTGAACCCAATTAAAGTGGAAGCAAAACCTCCAGTTTTTCCAGAACAGGGCTTCTGTCCCAACTCTTCAAAAGTCACCTCCTTTGTAAACAAACTGTGTGTGTGTGTGTGTGTGTACACATATGTATTTGCGTGTCTGTGTGCCTGTGTGTGAGAGCTAATGTTAATATCTTCAAAAGCCACATTGGACCCTGTGGGTTCTATTGTTCGAAAGCAACCCCCCATATGGGAAGTCCCTTCTCTCCTCCTCGGGAGGTCCCCTCCTCTCTCTTCAATGGACAGCTGAGGTCGGGTTTTCCTTGGCACAAGAAAGGGTGAGGCAGAATACAGAACCATGACCTTTCGGGGAGTTCCGAGGGGCTACTCCGAACCGAGCAAGGGGGACCAAGATGTATGGCGGATTCTGAATTTCTGCGGTCATGAGCTTCCCTCTTTGCTCAGCCCTACTTGGGAATAAGGAGGGACAAAGGAAGCAACAGGCCTGGAGGCTCTACCAGCACTGGCTGCTCAGCGGACCCTCGCCCGGACCCTCGCCTGGGGCTCCCAACACCGCACCAGGTGACGTCCCCATCCACTCAGACCTGATGGCCATGTGGCTCAGCGTTCTCAAAGCCCTTTCTCTTCAGAGGCTCACCCAGCTAGAACTGCACCGTCCGACATGGTAACCACTAGTCACGAGTGACCATAGAAGTAATTAATTAAAAGGAAAGATTCAGTCTCTTGTTGCACCAGCTGCATGTCAAGTGTCCCAAATGTGGCCAGTGACTACCATCCTGGATAGCGCAGATATAGACCATGTTCAAGATCACTGGTCTAGAACTCTACATAATTTTCTGTTCTGTCCTAATAGTTCTCTGCCCAGAGACAGTGGCATTTAGACATTTGGGCTCAAAGCACAAAGCCAGAGAGGTTTCCCTGAGCCTTGCCTCCTCAGCAAGACCCCTCCTCACTGTACCTGGCCTTTGGTGCGGGGCCCCAGTGTGTCACCCAGAGCTCAGTGGGCATTCGCCATGAGGAACGGAAGCCCCAGGCCGCACAGCGCCCTGGGATATGCCTGAGGCCACAGAGCTCTTCAGTGGCTCACGGCCAGTTCTGCCAGCCAAACTGGTATCGGCGTCATGGCAATGTCAATCTTTGCCGGTATAAACCAGGGATGCCACTCTGTCTTCTGGGGTAAGAGATTCCAGGCTCCTTAGTGAGGAAAACATTCAAATTATTCATTATTTTTCAACATAGATGCTGTTATGGGCTGCTTGACCGCTATGATATGCTACTTATGGTTGTGGCTGTTTTTTCAGAGCTACCATGTGCCAGGCCCCTTGCATCTGGAATCTTCACAGTAACCCTATGAGGCAGAAACTGTGGTCCCATCTTACAGATGGGGAAAACTAAGGTGAAGAAGCACTCACTGACTCTGCCAAAGCATAGGGCTTATGAGCAGTGGATCGGGATCCTAAACCTCCCTCCTTTCACCATCCCCCCCCCGGCCCCCCACTCTTCAGCCTAGTATGAGCTGCCTGTACTCCCCACAAGCAGCCAGGAAGCTAAGTGGAATTCCCGGCTTCCCAGATCCTCAGCAGGGCTCAATGTCAGCATGTGATCCCTTACCTGCCTCACTCCCTTAGCGGCTGCTGATGGACTAGCCCTCACCACCCGCAGCAGTTCATAAGCTAGCCCCCATTTCCCACCTCTCCCTATATCCATTCTTCCTTTGCGATGGGACTTAGCAGCTCCTTTCCTCAAGAGCTGGGATGTATTTTGCAAAGTGTGTTTCTGAATCTAAGCTGGTCTTGTGACTTACTTTCGCCAGTAAAATGTGGCAGAAGCAATGAAGAGCGTACACTGCCGAGCAGGCCTCAAGACGCTGCGTCCTCTCGAATCCTACCACCACCACCACCCAAATGAGCCCCAGCTAGCCTGCTCGATGATGGGAGATAAATGGCCCAGTTGTCCCCCATGCCTGGCTAATAGCCAGCCAATATCCAGAAGCAAAGCCACTTCATGGACCTACAGCTCACCAAGATGCATGAGCATGTGTACTTAGGGAAGAACAGCCCAGCTGAGCCCAACCAAATTTGCTGACCCATAGAATCACAAATAAATGCTGCTTAAGTCACTATAATTGGAAATGGCGGGTTTCACAGCAGACGGTAACTACAACACACCCTCTAAGCTGGATGGTTTTACTTATGATCTGTGATCTACTCACATGGCGCCCTCCAGTCCTTCAATGGACAGGTTATCTTGTAGGGCTACATAAGGACTTCTACTAGAGACCCGGAAACCCATCACCCTGGCCAATTTCCATGAGCTCCTCCTGTTCCCCTCTCCCTGGATATCAGGAAATCCCTTTGCTTGCTGAGCAACTGACAAATGAGAATTTTTATTTAGATCTAACTCGGCAGCCATTGGACACGAGACTCATTCCCACTTTTGGTTCTGACTTTGGACCAAACCACAAAACCTCCCACATATCCACCAAGACGCTTGCCTCTATTTTCTTTCCTTTCATAGCCAGGAATCCAGAGGCGCGCATGCTGGTCCCTCCCAGATCTGTCAGCAGCCAGCAGGGCTGAATGAGACTCATCCAGCTTATTTTCCATTTTCCTGTTGGATGCATGGATTCTGGGCCTCCCCAAACCCGGAGTGGACCTCACATTGGAAACGCTGTAGGGCCTCATGTCTGGAGCCACACTGCAGAGCACCTAGCACATTCCAGGCAGCCGGAAGTGAGATTTTGGAAGCTGGGTCATGGCCAAGCTGGGCCATTCCAGCAACCTCCAGAGAGCTTCAGAGCTCAGTGCTTCGGGCTTTATGGGTTTCCTCTGTAGAGGTGAGTTCCTGAGATCCTGACACACTATACACTCCACGTTCATGCAATGTGCAGGTCTTCATTCTACCATGTGTGAGCAAGACTGAGAGGGAAGGAAAAGAGGCCTACACTTGGAAAGAGTGCCCTAGTGGAAAGGTATAAAAAATGACAAACAATGTGGGAAGGCAGAGTTGAGTGGATGTCTCTCAGAGAATAAAAAATGAATAACGGGTATTTACGGACACTCAGGACTTGCCAAGTCCTCTTCCAATTAGTCTAACAGGCATTAATTCACTTAGCCCTCACAACTATCCTATCATGAGGGCACCATTACCTTCTCCCATTTTAGAGGTGGGAAAGCTGAGACGTAGAGAGGTGAAGACGTAGAGAGGGGACCCAAGCTGTCCCCTACCGCATTCGTGACAATATCCCTGAGGAGTCAATGTATGGAAGGTGACTGATAGACTGAGGGGCTATGAACGGGATCTGGCGAAGGGCTTCTCCCCTGTAGTTGGGTGTCCTTCGGTGCTGAACCTCTCTGAGTCTCCACCAGTTCCTCCGCTTAGCCTGGATAACAACTTTCCAGGCTTCTCGGGCTTTTTGTACATATTAGTTAGAATGTTGGATCGATATGTTGTCCCTCAGTCATGCAAACTGTCAAGCACTGATGCTCCAAGTCAGGCTTCTCAAAGTATGGTCCACGGACCTGCGGTATCAGCATCACCAGCCAAGTAGTTAGGATGCAAATTCTCAGGCCCTAACCCTTTGGAATCGGAATCTCTGAAGGCAGGGCCCATACATCTCCTCCGGCAATCCTTATTAGCCTGGTAAAGTTTGAGAACTACCACCTTAAGTAATGCCAGTTCTGCAGGAGAGCCCCAGGTGACCGCTGAGGTCCCAAGAGAGTTATGGAGCATGGCCTTTTGCTCTCAGGTGTCTCAGAGTGTATGCTAAATTGTGTGATCCTTACAAATGGCTCATATGAGCCCAGCTGCCTTCCTAAGAGATGGAGATCACATTGTCACCATCGAGACAGGACTAGGAAAAGAGAAGGAAGGAAGGAAGGAAGGAAGGAAGGAAGGAAGGAAGGAAGGAAGGA
>ML108555.1:0-62804 GCA_003697995.1 Taxidea taxus jeffersonii | reverse complement strand
GGAAGGAAGGAAGGAAGGAAGGAAGGAAGGAAGGAAGGAAGGAAGGAGGGAAGGAAGGAGAGAAGGAAGAAGGGAAGGAAGACAGGTGGGTAGATTTTCTCTAGGAGCAGCCCTTAGGACAACTAGAAACAACTGGAATACGAGACCATGGTCATAGGCCCCAAGACCTGAGTGGTCCAGGGTATCCTGCCTGTAGGGGCCATTTCTGTGTCAAAAGTCACACCACCATCCATATGCTACAGGTCACTCACTGGTCCTTGCTTCCCCAGAGCCCAGCTGTGGCCTCAAAATTCTTCGAACACAGTGCTCCATGCTGCCCCTACTTACTTGCCAGACCTGACTTGGACCCTTCCCCTTTGCCCGAGACATGAGCAAACTGAGGCCCAGATCACAGCTCTCCCATGGCATCCTGTGTGGACACAGCCCACAGTGCCTCACAGAGCTCATCCTTTCAGGCCCTTTGCAACTACCCGTCACCTGGGATCGAATTGCCTCATACCACTGGGCCCGCTGAGAAGGAAAAAGGGGGAGAAACATCACAACATTGGGTGAAGCCAGCCTGAGCCATCTGGGGAATGTAGCTTCAGCTATAATCTAATGAATAGAGATCGCCCATTTTTCAGATGAGCAAATGGTGCGGTGAGATTAACTGGCTTTGCAGGGTGGCTAAGAGGAACCTAACCTGAATTTCCTGATGCTACTTGGCCCTTGGATATTGGATTTGAAGCTTAGTTTGCCTTTGACCTAAGGGCTCCCACTTGCTGCTAGCCTGAAATTCTCACATTGGGGATTTGTTCCAATGGATCTGGAGAACAGTTTGGTCTTCCAGAGTCTTATCTGTGCCCGATTTGCAAATGTGGCCAGAGCTTGTCAGTGAGCTGAGAATAAGGCCATCCCACCCGTTTAACCATATATGTGGGCTGTCATTATTTACTCAAAACCGTACTTTACATTGATTTGCTTTTTTCTTATTCACTTTAAGACATCCATTTTAAAAGAACCCTTCACTTTAGTCCTGGAAATGGAAAACCCAATTCCCTCACTGTAACTCATTAAGGCAAATATATAACCTTCAAAATATAAAAATATTCCTCAGTGTTAAGACCTCCCATCAGCTCACACACCACCAGCATGACACATAGGGGAGAAACCCACACACAGGGAAGCTTAAGGCTGGGAGAGGGGAAGGGAAAGAAATTCCCATTTCTGTGGTGAGGCTGCATGGCGTCTTTCGAAGGAGTCCCAGAGTCATGGTCTTGACTAAGCCCCTTCTATTGCAAGCCTCAATATCCTCAGCTCTAAAATGAGGCTAAGCATGATCATTTTTCCCCTCAGGATGCTTGGAAGGTTCATTAATTGGGATTGTGGCTGTTTGTGAGCTTTATGAATAGTGACACAGCAAAAATTGAACATTAGAGATGTTTTATCATTTTATTTTATTTTCTCATGGTAAGTATACTCATTAATCTCCATTCTGATTTTCCCCATCTCTTCACCCAACCCCTTCCAGTAACCATCAGTTTGTTCTCTATAGTTGAGTCTGTTTCTTGGTTTATCTCTTTCTCTCCTTTTTTCCCCATTGCTAGTCTATTTTGTTTCTTAAATTCCACATATGAGTGAAATCATGTGGTATTTGTCTTCCTCTGACTGACTTATTTCACTTAGAATTTTCAAGATTCTTGTTCCCAGTTCTCCCCATAGGGTGGAGATATCAGTCCTGAGCAGGTGAAGGTTGCACAAGGGAGGCTGTTGTTGGAGGAAACTTTGTAACATTTGTCATGGCAACATGTAAACATAAAACAGAAACAAACCATCAAGACCAGGGAGAGCAAAAGAGGAGTAGGCAGGTCTCACCGGATCACATAGTTGCCCTAGTCTGGCTTCAGATTTAACACTGAGCTTCCCAGTGGCAAAAGGGAAAAGGGGAACATGGTGATGAAAGGGGAACATGGTGATGAAAAAGGAAAGCGAAGAAGCATTGTCTCTTCTTGGGGAATACAGAGCTCTTCCTAGCCTTGAATTAAAAATTTAGTTTTTCACACAAGGTTTAATACAGGGACACTAGGTGATAGGAAAATAGTCCTATCCCAGGGCAGTGCATCCCACCTCAGCAGCCCCTTGCAGATCTCAGTGCCACTTCTGAACCTGAACCTGACAACGGCATCTTGCTGGCTTTCAGGTTTGTTTCATGGTGTGACCATCTCTGCACTGTGCACCCTGGGAAGAGTGCTGAACTGTGAGCCTGGGAACCCTAGGTCCGGTTCTGATTCGTGGGACCCCACCCAAGACAGTTCACTCTAGCTAGGCCAGACTTCTTCATCTGGTGGTGTGGCACTGAAAATCACTGTAGTCAGATGGGGATGGCATCAGAAATGCTCACAAGGGAAAACTGAAGGGAAAAGGGCCGGAAGCAGTCTTGTAGCTCTGGCAAGATTTCCCCTGTAGTGCAGGCGTATAAAAAGGCAGAGTGGTTCGGAACATAGGACAGGTGGTGGAGTCAGCCAGTCTGTCTCGGTTCAAGCCCTACCAATCACTGCCACTGTCTGTGTGGCCTTGGGCAGCTCAAAACCTCTGTGCCTCTGTTTTCTCTTCTGCAGTGAAGATAATAGCAGTCCCTACCAGCTACAGTTTTAAAGAATAAATAAATTAATAGGTACCAAGCACATACAATGGCACCTTGGCACAATGAGTATTCAGTGTGTGAGTGTGTGTGTGTGTGTGTATGGCCATGGAGAAGAACCCAAAAGGAAAAAAATCAAAAACGGTAAATATTGGGGCGCCTGGGTGGCTCAGTGGGTTAAAGCCTCTGCCTTTGGCTCCGGTCATGATCTCAGGGTCCTGGGATCGAGCCCCAAGTTGGGCTCTCTGCTCAGCGGGGAGCCTACTTCCTCCCCTCTCTCTCTCTGCCTGCCTCTCTGCCTGCTTGTGATCTCTGTCTGTCAAATAAATAAATAAAATCTTTTTAAAAAAAACGGTAAATGTCACCTGATGGTGATTTTGTTTTTCTTCTATATGCTTTTCTTTACTTTTCAAATGATTTTCTTTATTCTACTTTTCTGCTCAGGGGTGTGGGGATGTTTTACATTTGACTCATATCACCTGCAAAATCAGGATGACAAGCTTCGTCTGGCATACCTCCCAGGGACACCGCGAGGTTCCAGGCAGACACTGTGTGCGTAGGGTTTCTAAACTGTGAAGGGCTGTACCCGAGGGGAGCGGGTTACCTGGATAAGACAACTTGAGCTCTTCAAGCAGGGTTCCTTCCCCACGGGTGAGTCCTGTGGCTGTGTCTCCCTCACACTCCGGGCCAGGATCTGGGCTGGGGACTTCCTCCCTCATTCGGGTAAGTCCTCTCTGAACCCCTCTCCCAAAGGTCCCTTGAGCAGCAAAAACCTAGGTCCCCCTGTAGCCATCAGAGCTTCTCTATTGCCTCAGATTAACAGCCGGTTAGTCCTTTATCATCCCCTTCCTGGTGGAAAGAATATCCTTCCTACCCTCTCCCAACCACATGCCCCTCACTCGTATTGCAATCCAGCCTTTGAATGTTTTCTATTAAATTCAGTGATTCTCTAAAAAAAAAAAAAATGTGCAGGGGTCTCCTTCCTTGGGCATTCATCCCACCACTTGAGGGATATCTGGAGCCAGACTTCTCCAGCTCCCTGATCCAAATTCATATCTAGAAGTGAAATTTTAAAATAACCAATAAGCCCTTCTGGGATTTTCCACATTTTTTTTTTTTTAGTTTTGTTTTCCGCCTTAAAGCAAATTGGGTATCTTAAGCGAGATACCACTGTATATTTATGGGAGTTTAATAACTTCTTCCATTAATAACATAGACAAACTAATTTACCCAAACGTGTCTGTTTTAAACTCTGGGAACAAAGGGTGGGAGGATGAAAATCAATCTTTCCTTTGTACTTGAGCCACTGACCCGTTAAAGCTTTGAAGATCATTTCTTTAAGAAATTGTGAGGAGTTATTTAACTACAAACAGCAGCTACCTTCCCATTCCGGCTGCGTAATCAAGCATAATAAATTAGAACTTTAAAAAAGTTGACTCCATTTTTTTTTTTTTTTTTTGATAACCGAAAATCCTTAATAGCACTTTGACAAATCAGCTTTGTGGCAGACCCCGGCGAGCCCGCCTCGCACTGGAGGCCGGTTAAGCCAAGCCGAAACTGTCTGGAGACATTCCTGATCGGAGGCTGCGGGGAGAAACCCAGGTTTTACCTTTGAAGCCGCTCGATCAGGCTTCCGGGGCGGCAGGAGGGGCTCAGGACCAGCCACTCCGAGCCGGCGGCCAATTTCCGGCCTCCACCCCAGCACCCTCCAGGCCCAGGGCCACTGGGGGAGCAAGAGCAGCTCAGTCTGGGCCTCGGGAACGGTGCCGAACCTCCACCCCACCCCCGCCCCAAATCTGGGCAGCATTCCTCCTTGCAGACCGTTCTGATCCACTCTGATAAAAATCAGCCTCCATGGGTCTTGAAAGAGTCAAAGGCCCTTCTTAATCAAATGATCAACTGTTCATTTTGAAAGCTTGACTGGTTCAATTAAGATCACAGGCAGGAGACGGCCGGTCATATTACCCTCCTTTCCAGCTGGTCTGGCCAGTTGCCGTCCCCAAGACCTACCTTTGACCAGCCCACTCCTGGGCCCGCCCAGAAGGCTCCACCACCACCACCCCGCCACAAATTCTGACTACCCTTCCCGCCCTGTTCTGTGCCCACCTCCTCCCAGAAGCCTGCCCTGGCCCTAACAGCCGGCCGTGACCTTTCCCCTCCCCTGAAACCTCATAGGCATCTTGTGGGTCCCTTCGCTCAGGGTTTTACTGACATCTGCCTTTAGCCTTGGACCAGCCATGGGACTGTCAGCTCCCAGCCTCCCAGCCGGTGGAACAGGGCCTCTGTGAGTCCATCCTAATCCCTGACTGAAGATGGCCCTTTCTAACCCACTGTGGGCTTGCGAACAGGCAGTCCTTGATGACAAAGGGTTGGTTGGTTTCCAAAGGTTTACGTGTGAATCAGTTGTTTGGAATTTAGAAGTAGGCTTTCATTTTTTCCAGAATAACAATATTCTCAAATGAGGCGAGAATGTTCCGGAGGGGCCTGGCCCCAGGCTAGCCTACAAAGTCCTATTTTGTCTAGAACCTAACCACAGGGCTATTCAACAGACAGATGCCAGTTAATGGCCTTAATCCACTGTGAGCTAAATAACTTTTCATGGGCTAGCCTCGGAACTTGACCCCGTTATCCACTAAAGGGAAGAGCTTTGGTGAGAAGCACACTCACCTCACCACACTTCCCCCTGTCCCACGCCACGCCATGGCAGCTGGCAGGGTACAGAAAGGGACAAGGCTAGGAATCCCCTCTCCCCTAGCCTTGAGATGCGTTATCTCCCAAACACACTATTTTAGTCGAGAGATAGAGAACAGAGACCCCCATAGGCTCTAACACGTTACCTTCACTGGCTCTCTGATCTCCCCTCTTCTGTCCCTGGCACGAGGCCACAGTGAACAGAACCTCCTTGCACACTCCCAGTCTCAGAGTGCAAGGTCAGCTGATGCCAGGACCTCCCGGGCT
This sequence comes from Taxidea taxus jeffersonii, assembly GCA_003697995.1. Taxonomy (NCBI): domain Eukaryota; kingdom Metazoa; phylum Chordata; class Mammalia; order Carnivora; family Mustelidae; genus Taxidea; species Taxidea taxus. The sequence continues at coordinate 57,226 of ML108555.1, read as the reverse complement.
CTGACCCTGCCCTGCCATCTCCTTGGGGCCCCCAGCCACCCTGAATTTTTTTTATTTTTTGAAACAGCAACCCTTCACGGATAGAGCTTTTTCTATCTTCCCACGAGTTAATCTGCCCTTTAATTGATCCTTCCTGTAGGATTTGTGCACTTAACAGACAATATGACATATGTGTCTCTTCTGATCAAGGAACCCCGATATTAGGTTGATGTCTGTTGTTTTTTTTTTTTTTTAGAAATGTCTCCACCTCAAATTTCAAGCCCGCTCTCGCTTCAGTTCATGTGACCCCAGAACCCCTTCTAAACTAACATATTAACCCCAGGGAGGATGAGTGGGGAAGGAACGTCAAAAGAGGCCTGTGTCATAGGACTGACATGAAATTTAAAGGGCAGAAGCCTAAAAAGGGAAGATTTCCAAGCTGCCTTACCTTGTCACTACAGCACTTTGCAGATGCTGTGTTAGAACCCATTTAAAGCATTCAAGCATATAATCAAATTTCAGTAATGAGTTATTAATTAAGCAGGGGCAACCAATTCTCTGCTAACTGCCTCATAAACAATCGACAGGAGATTTGTGAATTTTGACTTCCTGACACTATTAAACAAATCAATATTAGGTTTCAGACACAGCAATCCAGACAGTTTTCTCTGTTATTTGGCAGGCTTCTGCCTGGAATACTAATGAAAGAATTAAGAGCCGGAGATTTTGCATGTGTTCCATCAAAAAGATCCTTATCTGTGGGGAATTGGGGCCTCATTTGCATGGAAGAAGTCTTTGCTTTTGTAGGTACAATTTTTCTCAATATGTCACTCATTAGTATTTATAAAAGCGCTGGGCAGTGGAACGTCCACCAGGCTTCAGAGCAAGCAGCCAGCCCTACTGGAGATAGCTCGGAACAAAGCAATTCATTTATTTATATATTTTGAAGACTGGTTAATTTATAGCTAACCTAAGCCATGGAAAACTTGGGTCTAAGAATCCAGCCAAGCTTCTTACTCAGCCTTTATTTTCTTAAAAAGAGCTGTGTTCCAGTGTGGCAACTGCTCACTAAATGAGAGAGAAAGAGTTTTGCGAAATCGGGGCAACCTCTAAGTGGCAAAATGTGGTCATTTATGACATGCACCCTTGACCTTCTCTCTCTCTTTCTTTCATTTACTTCCATTCACAATGTTCCCTCGATAGCAGGGCTGTTAAAAATACCTTGTGGAGACAATGACAGATTCAATTCTGTTTACCTAAGGAAGAAATATGGTGCGGGTGGTAGCAACATTAGGGATCTCAGTCCTTCCTCCACGCACCCCAGACCCAGAGTGGGGGATCGGCTCAAGGGGCCACTCCATCAAGCAATCCATTCACTCTGTGGCCTCCTGGATTAGTAGGGCAGACCGGTGCCAATTAGGAGTCAGTGTGAAGGTTTACAGATGGGGACTAACATAGTGACAAGGACCCTTTCCAGACTTGCAGAGGTGGAAGGTCTCCTGCTTATCATATATTTATTTAAATTCCTTGAAGCTAAAAAAAAAAAAAAAAAAAAAAAAAAACTATTGTGAGTGTTTTTGTGCGTATATACACATACCTATGTCAAGATGATTTGATATTCCAAGATTCAATTCACATCAACATTTCAGAAGTGTAGCAATCGGCTGTGTTAGATCTCTCTATCTATAGAAACAGGTAAGAGGAAGACAAAAAGAGGGATCCATCATGAACTGGGTATTTACTATGTGTTGGGCCCACTCGCATACATTGTCTCACTTAATTCTTACTGCAAAGTAAAGTTAGCCACGTACACTTTCCGTCCTTGTCCAGGGTCACCCAGGATGTGGCACAGTTGGGATCTGGGTTGACAGCATGCCCCATTCTCCCTCTCCACCCTGGCTTGTCGTGAGATATATCAAACTATTTTTTTGTCACGCAGAATCCCTGTTAATCTTGTCCAAATATCTTATTTTGGTTTTTCACTGAAAACCAGCAATTAAAACAATATGAAAGATCGACTATACATATGGCCCACTGTTTGAGGACATGGAAACTTTCTTCACTCATTTGTAGCATTATAACTTGGGCTTTCATTTTATTTTTTTATTACTTGGTTTTTAAATTTTGAAATATCCATGTTATTACTTTGTTTTTAAATTTTAAAATATCCATGTCATATTTGCAGTCAGCGTCTCCTAGTGCACCAGAAGTATTAGTTTGAAATTACTACAGATTGTCAAAATCATTTATATAAAAAAATAAAGAGTAATTCAGAATCTCTGAACTTATCAATCTCTGTTCTCATCAGTCTTTATCTCTGTTATCTCTGTTCCTCAACAATCTTTTTCATCTCCTTGATAAGGCCACTTGGAGACATATTACGTATTTAAAATTATGTTCGTTCAGAGAGCTGGCCCCATGACAATGAACAACTTGAACACTAAAGTCGACATTGACAACACCCTACTCCTGGCTGATACTATGTCAGCCTTTGAATATGATTTCTGGACAACAGAATCAGCTCTAGTTAGTTTAAGCAGAAAGGGATTTATTAAGGAGGATTAAGTAGTCCACAGAACCTCGAGGAGGACTAGAGAACCAAAACTGGATGCTACAAGAAATTCTGTAGCCAAGGTACCACTTTGCTAGAAGAACAACCACACACCATGGGACGGCTATGCCATCAAACCCGCTGATCAGAACCTACCATACTGAGCAATGAACTTCATACACTCCACCATAGCCAGCTCCAAACCCAGATGCCCACACTCCACTCAACAGCGCATCTGATCTTCTTGGGCATGGCCATCAACTTCTGTTGCTCTCTTCACTTCTAGGATCCGGGTAGCACATACACTTGGCAGAATTCAGATCCCATACAGATTCCTAGCTGCAAGGGAATCTGGAAATATAGTTTTGTTTTTAGCTTTACAGCATCTATAATACTAAGAGAAGCTAGAAGGGAGTTGTGATGAATAGTAAGTGAGTGAATCTACAAAATCGGTCCTGGTTTTTCTTTTATGAAAATGAACCCATAGACTGTAAGGCTCACAATGTACCTACAGTGTACAGGTGCTCATCTATAACACATCTATAATAATCTAATTGAAATTCCACAAAAATCCCCTCCACGAGGTACTTACCATCTTATCAGCAGTGGAGAAAACTGACACTTGGTGGTGTTAAGAAACCTCGACCTTGTACAGAGAGTGAATGGCACAGCCGTCCTTATTCTAGGCCAGCAAAAGAGCTACTACAGGGAAAACACAGAAGCTCAGCCGCTGATGAGCTCTGTGCCCTTCAGTGAGTTTTTATTTGACTTCCCTAAGCCTCAGCTTACTCATCTGAAAAATGGAAATCATTACTACTTCCCAGGCAGAGCGGCAAGGATCAAATAAGATCGTGTAGGTACAGCTTCTACCTTCAGAACCAGAATAGAATGTGCCTATATTAAGTGTTTAAATCAATAAATATATAAAAAAAAATTTTTTAAGGGAAAATTGTCCTGACTTTTCACTCCCTGACAACCATCCTTCTTTTGCTGAGTAGGATTTGATCTGCTTGATAATCTGCCTAACACTGGAAGGAAGGTCGCATGCCCGATAGCTCAGCGCTCAAACAGGATTATGTGCCCAGGGAAGGGAATCTTTTATAGCAGCAGAGGCTCGCTTTAAAACCAGGAGGGCCGCTAACACTCAGGCTTAATTAAACTGATTTCTTGAAGAATCCGGTGTGACAGGGACCAACACTGTTAATTGTTAACCTGGGAGCCGTCCTAGGCTTTCCCTGGGGAGAGGGAGAAAGGGGCATTTTAAGTCCTGTCGTTGAGGTCATTCAGTGGATCTCCCTTAATGTTTCTGTGATGATGTTAAGTCAAATTTGGAATTCCTTTTTAATTAGCTTTGGCTGATGGATTGTGCTCCTTTAAAAACGATCCTATAAAGACTGGGTCACATAGGGACAGACTTCTATTAGGGTTACACTAACTTTTAAAAATGTGGCCGTCAAGGCTGTGGTGTTGCCTTATTTAAAGGTTCAGAACTTATGGGTTTGGGGCCCTCAGAGGGTGGAGCATAGGCAAAAATCTTGCAAGAAATCTCTGCCTTTAATATTTAGCAAAGCATACAGATTGAATACAGAATATGCCTCAGATGCACATATATGCTCAACAATTTTTCTTCTTTTTATTGGAAAAATTTTAATGGTACAAGTAATACACCTAATTCTTGTTGCAAAATGTTCAGAATTAAAGACCCCCTAACCATTCATTTCATTTAAAGAGAATAAAATAACACTATGTACTTAGTTGTCCCAGACACTGTTCTGAGTACTCTACTTATATATTAACTTATATTAATGTAATCGATATGTATTAATTATAATTAATATTATATATTAACTTATATTCTCTTCCACATAATCACGGAGATTGCTGCTTGTATTTTACAAACATTTTACAAAAGAGAAAGCCGAGGCACAGGGAAGTGAGGAACATGCCTGAGGTGACACAGCTAGCCTGTGGTAAGACTGAGATCTCAACCCAGGCTGTGTTTGTTCCTAACCACCACAACATGCCAATTTCAGTCCGATTTCAATCAGACCTCCCCAGGGAAAGATACTGGCATCACTTCAGGGTGGTACCTCCCAGACACTTTTTGTCCTGTCAACAAACATAGGCAAACCTAAAAAATATTTTCTAAATCACGTGCATTCTCTGCTAGCAGAAGGATTCTCAAAGTGTTGTCTTTTCCAATCAATGGGCATCACCTGGAAACTCAGTCAAGTGCAAATTCCCAGACCTGACCCCAGAGTGTGACTGAATCGAAAACTCCCGGGACGTGGCCAGCAACGTGCGTCTTAGCACGCCCTCCAGGTGGTTCTAGGTCACGCTGAAGTTTGGGAACCACTGCCGTCATGGTGTGCAATGGGTATTTCAAGAGGTCGAAACCCAAACAGGGCAAAGTGTGCATGATTTTCAGTAAGGGAGGTCCCTGGATGAGAGGATAATAGGGCAGGCATGATGTAGGAAGGGAACAGAGTGGAATTAGGAGGAATTCTGAAAAGACCATCAGACCACAGAGCAACTGTGACCCCAAGGATGGAAAGGAAAGAAGGGTAAGTGGAGGAAGGCTAGACAGCCACGGAGGAGTCCCTGAACAAAGGTGGCCAATGAAGGGGTCCCGTCTCTTCCAGGAGCAGGTTTGCTTTAGTATTCTTCCCACACTGGCTCATTGCAGGCGAGCAGCCCAGGGGTAGCAGGACCTGGACTCAAACACAGGGATGGATCTGAAAATGCAGCAGCTGGGATCCTCAGCCAATGCCACTTGGATATATGCAAGACTTTCCCATGGGCACCATGTAATATCACAGAGATATCATTCTGCCGCTGACTTGTTTGCTCGACTCACGATACGTCTGGGAAACTTTCTCCCTCAGTACCTACCGATCTGCTAACTCCATTTAATAGTTGCATGGTATTCCATTGGATAAACATTCCATTTTTTGTGTAATCATCTCCTCCACTGATGGACATTTAACTTATGCCCAGTGTTTTGTTCTGCCATACAGTGTGCTAACATCCATTTCATCTTGTCTTCTAGAGGAGTCACCAAGAAGTGAGGTGGTTAAACTAGTATGGGTATGTATGCTTACATTTTAAGACCCCCCTGCCTGCCTCCAAACTGGCTGCATCGATTGCTACTCCCACGAACAGAAAATAGATAACAGTAACCATTTCCCCACACCCCAGACAATAAGAGATAACATCGAACTTTTAATTTTGCCTATCTGATGAGTGAAATGATTCTCATTGTTGTTTTAATTTGCATTTCCCTGATTACTAGTGAGATTGATCTTTTCATAAACGTGTTGGCCATTTGTATTTTCTCTGTGAATTATCTATTTTATCTGTGTCGTTATTCATTTACACAGGTGTGATAAATAAAATACAGAAATATTTCCAAATATTATTAAATCGGGAGTATCATCATTTTTTATCATTTTGTCTTTTTTAATTAACAGGCACTAAAAATATTTTGCATTTTTTTATATTCAATGTGTCCTTGTATGCAAAAAGGGTTTAGAACAGTGGATTTTGTGGACTCCGGGCTCCTGGGGGCCCATGACATGCTGCAGAAGGTGGAGGGGGCCGAACCCCGGATGCTTAGGAGCTCCAGGCCCACTGCTACTAAGCTTTCACAGACCCTGCCAACGTCAGCCCTGCACAGAGGGGTCCCAGACACCCAGCCAGCCCCAAGTTTGCCTGGATGGGTCTCCCCATGTGATGTACAAGGAAAGCTTTCCCACCACATTTTCAGTCCAGTGTCCTGCTATAAAGCCAGGCGACAATGACTTGAACACTAGCTCTGCTCTTTACTCTTTGTGTAAGCTCAGGGTAATCATGAAGCCTCTCTGAGCCTCAACTTTCTCATCCATAACACACAGAGAAATATGCCCTTCCCAAAGTGGTGAGAGAATCCAAGTGCAAGGGCAGCCCCCGCTCCAGAGAGAAGCACATCAGACACCCAGTGAATGGTTGCCATGAGGACTGTAGGATATGTTACTATTGCCGATCACCTTTAAAAAAAGAAAGGGGTCAAAACACCATCCAGGTTCCTTTGCATTAGAGAGAAGGAGTCTCCAGTCCTAACCTTACCCAAGAAGCCCCAGCCAAGTGGCTCTTCCCACAATGCACTTCTTCAGCCCCTTCTGAAGAAACCCCCCAAAGCAGAGCCTGGGACTCCCACTTGGTGTTGTCCCCTGCCCCAGAAGCCTGTCACTCTCCTGGCACTCTAGCCAGGTGCAATTTGGCACTGACTTCTTCATCTCTTCTTGCCTGTCTTAATCTTGTGACGCCAATTAACTTTAATGAAAGTTACATGGGAAAATTACGGGGTGTAGACGCACAAATATGTCTTTAGCAGGGAAACAAGGACAGCCTCAGAACCGTGGTGATTTCCAGGTGGAAAGAAATGTGGAGCTTTCTGTCTCCTCTGGGTAAAGGAGGATTTGCGGAACCCAAGGAAAATAACTCTTGAAGCTGAGGTTTGAGCTGTGCCAAGTTTGTGACACAGAGGAAGCCGCTCCCAGAAAGGAAGCTCTGATTGAGACTGACAGCTTTGCTGCCACTCCCGGGGAGACGGGACGGCATTTCTCCCGGACAGGTAAGCGGGCCCCACCCACCCACCACATGAGCCTTAGCGGGTCTGGGGACACACCTGACTGCGGGTGATGGATTTCCCCTACTTTTATTTAATTACCCTAATTCCTCACATCTGTAGAGACTTTCAGAGTTTACAGCACACCCATGATCTTGCTTTGGCCTCATAACCACCCCTTAGAGTAAGAATTGTTTGGGTCCCCATTTTGTGCGTGAGTGAAAACGAAACTCAGAAAGGTGAGGTGATTTCCCCAGCGATGAAACTTCCAGAACACAGATACCCCACTGCAGCATGCAGCCTTCCCCATGAACACGCGGGTCTGGCTGGCTTTCCCCCTCACCGTCCTGAAAACTTACTTCCTCATGGCGATAAGCGGTACTTCCCGGGAACATGAGAACAAATTCATGTTCCCTGAGGTTCGTCATAATGGCTTCCTGCAATTGCCACCGTATAGCCTCATATCTGAGGGACATCTCTAGGCTGTCTAGGCCATACCTCTTTGAAGGCTCTACCTTGAGATGTCCCTGAGGCAGGTGTCACATCCTACAAGGGCTTTTGCCTTCAAGGCCATATACTCCCTGCGTCTTGTCCAAGCATTTGTGGCTGGATCCTGTTTTACTTTTTTCCATACCACTCTGCCCCACTAGAGGACCAACATTATAACATTCATTATAAAAGAATTCCTTTGAAATTATTAAATAGTAGCTCCCATTTCTCAAGTGCAGATTATATGTCAGGCCCTATATGCTTTGCAGGTTATGCACATTACATGCTTTAGCCCTCACCACGGACATCTGACATAACTGTTGGGGGAAGACAGTTAGGTATCCACCAAAGAGCAATCTCTCCTCCTTCCATAGAAAGAGAATTGTAGCTGAATACATGATTGTCCAGCTTAAGACTACATTTCCCAGGCTCCTTTGCAGCTAGTTTGGCCATGTGACTACATTTGGATGTGTAGGATGTTAGTGCAAGTTATCTGTGCAATTTTTGTGTCTTTTTTTTTTTTCCACTCCAAAGGCAAATCCCCTTACTTACCTCTCTCTCATTCTCATCGCTGTGTATTCGTTTTGACCATGTGGATGAGAAGAATAGCCCAGGGGAGGCAGAACAACAATAGGGAAGGGGTTTCTGTCCTAGAATGACCATGTGAACAGAACTGCCTGCCAACCTTGGTCATTTACCCAGGCCTGATCCATGGGAGGAAAGTAGACCCATCTTTTTTTTGAGCCACTGTATTTTGACATTTCTTTGTTTTATTGCAACAGCTTCATCTTTAATGCAGTATTATTATGTCTGCTTTACAGACAAGGGACCTCAGGCTCATGAAGATTAAGTGCCTTGCCCAAGTTCACACAGATATGGAGCAAGGATTCAAGCCCACATCTGTTAGATTCCAAAACCTCTCTAATGAGTCATTCACTCATTGATTCATCTAAGCTCTCCTGACTATCTGGGTAATAGAAGCAGGAATCCCAGGGTTTTGCCTGTACAGGAGGGTCGTAAATCCACATGTTGCCTCCTTCCCTTCCACTCTCAGGAGAATGCTCTGCTCACACGTTGAGTTGCTCAGAGATGCAAGTTAGAGTTTGTTTCAAAACTTCTACCTGGTCTTTGTGAAGCTTGAAGTGCAAACAGCTCTGAGACGAGCATCAGTTCCTAATGCAGCCAGAGCTGCAGGAAGCCCGGGACTGACCAAAAAAGGATTAAAGGGAGATAGACCACCTTGATTAATAGTCTAAAGGCTTTGGCCTTGGAGAACAGGAGTCCGTGAGGATGAGATTGCATTTGGGGAAATGTCTTTACTCCTTAGTATATTCTAGACTGATCTCTGATAATCGATAGTTGTCATTGAAAGAGATGCAAGTAAGTGTGTGTGTGTGTGTGGTTTGCTTAAATGTCCTCATATTTGTGTATATGTAGTTACATGTGTCTGGTCCTATGTATGTGTCGATGTATGTATGATGTGTGCATCTATTATACGTGTGTTGTTGTGGTTGTGTTTGCAGTGTGTGTGTGTGTGAGTGTGTGTTCATCTGCAGTGGTATTAATGTTTGCGGGGTTGTCAGGTGGGTGGCTGGGTGGGATGTTAACCAGTTGTCCACTGGTTAACTGGGAAGAATTATCCCTTCACTCCTCCCCCACGGGGAAATCTGGAAGAAGACCTAAGTTGGTGTGGTCAACTCCATTCTAAACTGCCCTGCTCAAGTCCCTCTGGTCTTCTCCCAAACATACACATGCGTGCACACACACACACTCACTCGTCTTTTTTGTCTTGACCAAATCACTCACCTTCTGGAAATGAATTTCAGGGGTTACAGAAGCTCAAAGACAGGCTGCCTAAAGTGTGAATTCCAAGGCCACGCCAATCCTCCAAGCAGAGCATGAAGCTTCCCTAGGGTCAGGTGGAAATTCATCTAGAAGGTTTAAAGGGGGAGACAGGCTCTTAGGACAGGGAGAACCCCAGGATAAGTCCACCCCTGCTAGGAGCTCACACCTGCTGTGAATAACCATCAATATGTCTTTCTTTTGGAGAATCTTGGTGGGAATCCCATTAATTGGGCATCTTCCCCTTCTGGTGTTGTGACTTCTATCCCTCCCATCTCTCCAATAAAGTCTGCCTCAAGTGCGGCATCAAGTGACAAAGTTGCAGGGACAGAGAAACAGGGCCATATGATTCTATGTGTCCTTTGGGTCTGTGAGCTCTAAGCAGGCACAGACCCTCCCCGCAGTGAAACACAGTCCAGGAGGACAAGCAGACAGGACACCACATCATCAAAAGGCAGAGAAATGACCATTATGGCAGAGACTGAGCTGCAAATCCCAGAACTGTGAGCCCTTGCTGAGCCCCTGGGAGGCCCCAGAGGCAGGTACCGGTAACTCCTCATGTATTAACTCATTTGATCCTTATATGAGTCCCATGAGATAGAGATTATTATTATCACCTTCATTTTACAAATGGGGAAACTGAGGCACATCCTGCGCAAAGGGCTTGCCCCAGTCACACACCTAGTCAGAGGCAGGCTAGGATCTGAGCCCGGGTGGTCTGGCTCTGCTGGTCAGTATTGTCCTGCTTTGCTGTACGTGAGGCATGGCAGCAACACCAAGCGGCAGGAAATGGTCTCTGCTTGGGGGAAGTCGGGGCGGTCTTCAGAGGGGATATCTGAGGGGCAAGGGTAACCTGGCAGCTGATGGGGGGTAGAGAGGGTGTGGACGTTGTTCTGGGCACCGTCAAGTATAGAATTGATCAGTGGCAGTTTTCAAAACTCCTTTTCACCGTGACCCATGGTGTCTGATGCATTTCACGCTGTGACCTGGTGTGCACGTACAGATGTGTCACTGAGACCCAGGCCCTGAATCACAGCGAATGAACTTTAATATTTTCTATCCTCTTCCACTTTTTGGTTTATGAGTGCTGTGTTTTGGAATCCGCTATTTTGGAATCCTGTTTTGGAACCCATTGAAGTTCTATGATGAGTAGTTCGAAAAGCATGGTGTGCGGGAGCCAGAGCTCTGGGGATCGGCAGGACATGACCGCTGAGCAGGGCCCGGACAAGGAGGTGAGTGAGCTGCTTAAAGCCGCAGTGTAAGCAGGTTCTCCCTCCCGGGGTCTGGCAGGTGCAGGGGCAGCCCCAGAGAGTGGGCCTTAAACTGTGCACCCCACTTACATCTCTTGCCACCCCATCGTCTCAGTGCAGGAACCCAGCCCCTGTGCTGGGCCAGGCTGGGAGCTGGAGCTTGCCGGCACCATCGCCTTCCATCTCCCCAGGAGACCTTCTCTCCACAGAGGAAACCGAAGCCCAAATAGACTCCCAAGAAGCATCGGCTCCAACTGGTAGCAGCTCCCAGAAATCTCGAGTGACTGAGAGCATCTGGACAAGAAGAGAACAGGAAAGGCTGGAGCGAGGGTGGAGAGCCAGCCGAGGGCCACCAAACAGCCAGGCTGTCATCCGTGTCCAGGTGCTCCCCTGACCAGTGATCTGGAAGCCGGGACCACTTTGCCTATGAGTCACAGGGATCTCAGCCCGGGAAATCCTCAATAGCCGTCTACTCCTGTGTTAACAGCAGTGACACCAAGTGCCCCAGATGCTGGCCAACTGGTAAGCTTTGCTAGAAGCCTCAGCTGATATCATGGGAATCCCATCAACCTGAAGAAAACCTATCTGTGCTTCTCCAGTACAAACAGAATCATAAAAAATGTATCTGGGATCACCGTGGAACATCACTGCACACCCACCAAAAAGCCAAAAGTGTTGGGAATTTGGGGACCAACCAGACTCCCCACGCCCTGCCACCGGGTATGTAAATGGACACAACGACTCTCGTCAGTATCTACTAAAGTCAGGACTGCATGTCTGTGATGCTGAGATTTCCCTCCTAGCGATACTGAACTCAGGAACAGACGTAAGAGTGCTCATAGCAGCAACATCGTAGTACTCGAACTGGAAACAGCGCAAATGTCCATCACTAGAGGAACAGACAAAGGACATTGCAGAATGGTCACATAAAAATATGAAAACAAACAAACTGTTGATAGTCTAGATGAGTTTCACAAATGGTTTGTTGGCCAGAAGAAGTCAGACACAGCTGAATCCACGTAGTATGATCCCAGCTCTGTAAAGTTCAAAAACCAGGCAAAACAAAACGGTGAGGCTTCGGCACATCTTCTCAGGTGAGAAAACCAAAAAGAAAAGCAGGAAGTGACTTCTGTAAGAGAGCAGGGTCCACAGCTGCACGAGATGGCAGTGGCCATGGTCGGGAGGGAGCATAGAGGGCCGCTGGGCTACACAGAATAGATCCTACGTGGAAGTTACGTGAGTGTTAACTTACAATGATTTATTAGCATGTAAATGTCTGTATTCTGTACTTTCCTATATGTAAGTTATGTTTCATAATTATATATATATTCACAATTATATCACGTAGTCACTCACTGACTCACATTGCCAGGTTCAGCATTTACGTTGAGGAAGTTTGTGGGACTCAGATGGAAATCGTTCCTAATGGCTGTTTTCTCTCCACCTCAGGTCCTGGGGACGCCGGGCCCCCTGTGTTTCACACTGAGAAGCAGCATGACATAGAGCTTGAGACCTGTCCTGATCGATACATTCGTCCCCAGGGGCTGTGCCAGGAGCTGGACGACTGGCAGGGTGTAACCCACCCAGGGGCAGAGGGGACATTCTTCCCATACCCAAGTTCTGGGAGACTTCGCACATGCTCGGATGATGACCAAGGTGGAGGTGAGGGCCCCGTATGAGATGCCCTCCAGACTCGGCAGCCCCACAGAAGAGACTAGCTTCCCAGCCCTGTCTAGAAAGGGAGGTGTTACTGTGTCCTAGAAAAGCTGTAAGGCCTGGGTGCCAGGAATCCTAATCATCAGAAAGTTACTGCAGGTATCAGATAAAGGAGGTTCCGCCCCTCAGAGCCAGGATTTGACAGGCCCATAAAGGCTGCCTAATACTGCTGAGCCCCATGTGCTTTTGAGATCATGTCTCATTTTCTGCATGAATGAGAGATCCAGCCAATGGGTCTCTCAAGAACACTCAAGAAGCCTTGAGTGTTCGCTGACAGCGCACGAAGCCTGGCTCACCTGCGCTAGCAGCGTTGAGGCCTCGGGGCTTGCCCAGCAAACCCCAGCAGCCTATCCCAAGCCACAACTCGGCAACTTAACAGGAACCATGGGAGGTCCCCTTAAACTTCAGAGGGTGGGTCCTAGCAGACAAGGTTGCACGGCCCAGTGTAAGCCCTGAAGACCTGGTGCTTCGAGAAAGAAAATGAAGTCAGGGCCCAATGGTGAGGTCAACCCTTGGGAATTCTGCTGAGTTTGGGACCAGTGACCTGGATCTCTGCATTCAGTTCCTCCACTCTTGCCCCCTTCAGGCAAAAGATGGAAGGGAGCGGACACTTATTTAGTACCTACTGTTATTGGGCTGTATCCGACTGTCTCCTGCTCTGGCTTTCTTTAACCATCATTCTCATTTGACAGGTGGGAATACTAAGTCACACAGCTGGCAAAGTGTCAGTGCCAGGCTTCTCACCCCCTCAAAGAGCCAGCGACCTCTGGGCTCTCCCTTCTCCTGCCAATGACTTTTGACTCCGGCAAAAGTCTGATAACAGCCCTTTACACCTCAATGTGAAAGGGTCTGCAGGGCACGGGTGGCCGAAATCTGGTAGGAAGGGGCTGGGATGCTGTCTTGAAGGTACACATGCAGAATGAGTACCTAGAGTTGGCTCATATCCAGAAGTTTCCACTGGAGCACTCTGCACTGAACTTGTGTATTCCAAGGCCCGTTACATTGTTTCACTCATGTGAAATTCTACCCACTGTAGTTTCCAAAGTCATCTTTGCCAGAGTGGACTCCTGGGATCCTGGCTCTCCCAGTGGGCCTCAGTGGCCTTCTGAGTCCATGTGCCATGGCCCTAACCACAGGCCTGCATGGAGACAGGGTTGACACCAGTGCTCCACACTCCTGCACAAGGTGGGAGAAACCAATCAAGCGGATCATCTTGGGGCTCTTATACACCCCCCAAAACTTGAGGTTCCCCTGCATAACAAAGGAAGCTGGAGGCTCCCCCATTCATCAGTCACCCCATAAACCAAAGTGCCAAAGTGCCTCCTCAAGAAGCCTCCCCTGGTTTCCTTACCTGCTATAGATTGAATGTGTGTGCCCCTGGCTCCAAATTCTTGCAGTGAAACCTAACCCCCAATGGGACGGTATTTGGAAGTACAGCCTTTGAAAGGTGATTTGGTCACGAGGCCATAGTCTTCCTAATGGATTAATGTCCTTAAAAGAAGAGACCCCCAAAGAACTCTTTCATGCCTTCTGCCATGGGAGGACACAGGGAGAAGTCTGCTGTCCATGAATTAGGAAGGTCTCACCATACACAGAATCTGCCAACACTTGATCGTGACCTTCCCGGCCTCCAGAACTATGAGAAATAAATTTCCTTAGTTTATAACCCACCCAGTCCAAGGTATTGTGTGACAACGGGCCAAATGGACTAAGACACCATGCCTGTCCTCAGTCCTGATACCTTCAGATTCAGCAAGAGCTATTCAGGAAAATTCAGGAAAAGAATAAAGGATAAATTAGCAGTCGGGTGCCTGGGTGGCTCAGTGGGTTAAAGCCTCTGCCTTCGGCTCTGGTCATGATCTTAGAGTCCTGGGATTGAGCCTGCATGGGGCTCTCTGCTCAGTGGGGAGCCTGCTCATCCCCCACTTCCTGCCTCTCTGCCTACTTGTGATCTCTGTCAAATACATAAATAAAATCTTTAAAAAAAATTAGCAGCCATCCATTGGCAGACACGGCAAGTGGACTCCCAATTATCCGTTCTCCCCTTCTTCCTTCCTCACAAAATCCCAATTTTGTTCAGGGCTGCCATGTGCCCAGCTAGATACTTCACTTCCCAGCCTCCTTTGCCACCACGGATAATCATGTGACCCCATTCCGGCCAAGGAGGCACAAAGGAGAGTTGCTGTCTGGAAGTCAGAGGAAAGTCCTTTGATAAAGGGGCACTCAGTCAACTTATACCTTTAGCCCTTTGCCCAGATCCCTCTTTCTGCAGGAAATGACCCAGCAAGTGAGGCTATCACCTTGAGACCCAAGTGACAAGTCTGAAGACAAAACTCCCACGTTCAGGCTGGTCATAGGCAGGTCTCCTGTGGGGTCAGAGAGCCTCCAATCCAGCACTGGCTGCCTCCCCTCGATCTCCCACTATGTGAGAGAGCAGCACCCCACTTCTCTGGGCTGTGATTTTCCAAGTTCTCAGTTACTTCCAATGGCAGAAACTTAACTTTCAGCTCTCCTCCCACCACCCATATACACCTGCTAATATTTTGCACCATTTCCTTCTAGCCTTTCTCTGCATAGAGGCACACGCCCTATCTTTGAATTCAGGCTACTTCCCTAACCAGGTAGGTCCCAGAAGTGAAGTAAATTACTTAACCTCTCCATATCTCCGTTCTTGATTTGTAATTAACAGTAACTTCCAAGTGGAGTTCTTTGAAGGCTTAATGAAATAATACATAAAGTGATGAGTACTGTGCCTAGAGTTTAATAGGTGCTTAATAAATGTAATTATTACTAATATCCACATTTTATATCCTGCTTTTCTTTGCATGGTATTACACTGTATGCATTTTCTCCTGTTATTAAGAAATCCTTGTAAACACCATTTTAACAGTACCGGGAACTTCATGTGTACTCCACAAATGTTAGCTACTATTATTAATACCAAAATTTCACATCCTATTTTTTTTTAAGATTTTATTTATTTATTCATTTGTCAGACAGAGAGAGAGCATGAGCAGGGGAACAGCAGGCAGAGGAAGAAGCAGCCTCCCTGCTGAGCAGGGAGCCCAATGTGAGACTCAATCCCAGGACCCTGGAATCATGACCTGAGCCAAAGGCAGGCACTTAACTGAATGAAGGACCCAGGTGTCCTCACAACCTACTTAACATTATGACATATGCATTTTTCCATGACAATAATAAAGTCCTTTATTAATATCATTTTAAATGTTTATCTGGCATTTTTTCTTATGGCTTAATCAGGAATCAGAAGATGTTTTATTAAAGGTCCAGATAATAATATTTTAGGCTTTGCGGGTGATGTGGTCCTTGTGGCAACTACTCAACTCTGCCATTGTAGTGCCAGAGCAGCCCCAGATAGTAAGTAACAGAATGGTCACGGTTGTGTGCCAATAAAACTTTATTTACAAAACCTGATGGGGAGCTGGATCGGCCCAAGGGCCATAGATTCCTGGCCCCTGGGGCAGGAGCATCACTTATCGAAACAATCCTTCTCACTGTTACAGCTTAGGCTGATTCCAAATTTGGATAAATAAGTCTTCAGAGAAGATCTTGGTGCCAATGTCCTTGACTGCATTTCTGATTATTTCCTTAGGAGAGTTTCTCAGAAGAGCAATTTTAAGGCTCTTGAGTCATACTCACAAATTCAGTAGGCATCCCTTTTTTTTAAAACCACACTTTGAACTTTAACCTGTCTCTTTGCCTGCTGCCCCACCCCACCCCACCCCTGTTTTCCAGATATTTCCTGAGCAGGAACTCTGTCCCTTCTAGCAGACTTCCAATTCCACAAGTACAAGGATGTGACATCTCATTCTACCACTATATGCCCTGCCCTCACTCTACCATCTCCCTCCTACCCATGACAAACATGTGCGAGCGTGCACACACACACACACACACACACACATCTGCAATGTTTATCATGACTGCACACATGTGATGTACAAGGGAAACTAGGTGGGTAGCTGAGTGAATGAACCCCACATGTTTAAAACCCCAAGGAGTCCTGAGCCAGATACAAATGGCCGATCAGTACGATTTAAATGTAGGGGGCCTTCGTAAACTAGGTGAGAAATAAGCTTGGCCCTTTCCCAGATGAGTCATGGCAAAATGTCAAAGAAGACAGTGATGTGTCCCCAAGTCCTATGCCCCTCTTTGCTTTCCTAGAGCTTGGTGCCACTCCTGCCTCACCACTTTCCCAGGGAGGCTCTTGGAAGACCCTCAGCAGCACCACGTTGACTCTGCACACCCCTTTCATCTCCCACTAACCCCCACTTTTTTTCCAGTCCAGTGCCATGGTGGGCCCTCTCACCATCAAGACTGAAGAGACGTCCCACCTCTGCCAAAACCTGGTTCATGAAAAATAGAAAATATCCTCTTACATTTCTTTTCACCTTGAATTTTTCATGAAACCAAATGGCAGTTTCCAAAGGTGAAAAACTGTTATTTTCCCAGACAAATTCCTGTGAAGTGAAAATTGCTAGTTTCACACAGCTCTACCACTGATGACTATTATTACTATGGGCGCTAGGTTAGCACAATTTGATCAGGAAAAAATAAAACCTGGGTTATATTCCCAGCAGGCCTTAAATGTTCCTGTGGCCAGACTTTCACAGACCAAGAGCCAGAGGGAGATCTTCCTGAGGCTCTGGTCACCAGGCCCACCATCACCATGCTTGTGGACGCCTGGTGAACCCAGACCTCCCACCAGACATGGCCAAACTCAAGAACATGCCGCTTATCCTCCCAAAGACAGGGCTGTATTCCTTGGGAAAGCAGGTGCATTTCCCTTGTAAAGAACATGGGCTCAGGGGCACCTGGGTGGCTCAGTGGTTTAAGCCTCTGCCTTCAGCTCAGGTCATGATCCCAGTGTCCTGGGATCAAGCCCCTAATTGGGCTCTCTGCTCAGTGGGGAGCCTGCTTCCTCCTCTCTCTCTCTCTCTCTCTCTCTGCCTGCCTGTCTGCCTACTTGTGATCTCTCTCTGTCAAATACATAAATAAAATCTAAAAAAGAAAAAAATGAACATGGGCTCAGACACTCTGAGAGGAGATACACCATGTTCCTTAGGCATTGTAGAGTGGGATAAATAGAATTCCTTAAAACGGTGACCTGTATGGAATATTGTTCCCCCACCTTCAGAATATTAGATCATAGGGCTGCCTTGACACAGGACCACGGACTGGGTGGCTTCAGCAACAGAAATTTATTTTCTCAGTGCTCTGGAGGTTAGAAGTCCGAGAACAAGATTTGTCGACCATCAACGGTAAAAGGACTTTCAGGGCTTAACGAGTTCTGTGGTTTTCAAATTCTATTCCATAGAACCCTTGTGGTTCCTAAAGTGACCCTCAGGGCTTCTTTGTTTGGGGGGGAGCAGGGCACGTGGAAATCTGGGACTCCTATACTTGCTTCATCTAAGATTTTGTTTGGCCCAAGATTTCTTTGTTTTACAGTGTTTGGAAATGGCTGATTGTTTTTCAGATGGCCAGACCGCAATGCAGAGGGGCGAGGAGAGTGCCTGGGACAGGAGAGCCCGTGGTCGGCATTGCTGGGGTAGAGCTGAGCTCTTCCAATCTGGTTTAGAGTCCCTTCCACTCCTCCCTGCTGAGGTGGCTCTGACTCAATACCTCGAGAATCATGGCGTCACATAAGGATTTCGGTGATGCCCCAAGGTGAGCATCCTGTCGGAGTCGGATGCAGAATTGGATCACGGAACATCATCTTAGCTGTTTGGACATGTGGGTCTGGGCTTAAGTGTCGGAAAATCTGAGTCATCATCGTCCTGACGTCAGATGTTGCTTGGAAATTTTCATTCCAAACAAGAAGCAAAACCTGCCCCATTTAGGTGCATTTGAGTGTCTCATTTAGGAGTCACACAGAGTGCTGAAAAGTGATAAATATCTTTGGCAACAAGCCGTGGCTAACTGTGTTTGCACACTTTCCTGGGTGTCTGGCTGTCAACAGCGAAGATGGAGATGATGGAAAAGCATCAGTCTCTACTTAGAAAATAAAAAATGAAAAGAATTAAATCTCCTAAACCCCAACCTGCTGAGTCAGAGTAGAGCAGGAGTTTGGTCCCACGTACATTCTGAAGACATGCCCTGTGCTTGGAATATTTCAATAAGTTCTTGGCAAAGTGGTGATTTTACCTGGAGACGGGGTAGGGGGCAGCTTGGGGCTAAGAGAAAAAGGTGCATTACTAACCGTACATTTGTGCAATCCCTGCGTGCTCACTCCCTGCTGGTCAGCTTTGGAATTCCTGCACAGGACATGGGCATTGGAGCTGAGTCCGGTCTGTGCTTTCCTGGGGTCCAAGATAAAATGGATGAGAAAAAATGGGAGTCTCACCCAACATTGGAATCCTGACCAGCGATGGGAATCTGCTTCCCTACATTTTTCTTTGGAACTTCCTGGTCCTAGTAGGGACCACACCAAGCAGTTGGGGCCACCCAGTTTGGATGAGCCCCTAACAATACAGGGAGCAACTCTTTATAAAGTCATTGAAAGAATTCCTGGAGGAACAGTGGACCCTGCATAATGTTACAAGTGTCACCAACTCACAGGCTGCTCCTTTGCAAGGCCTTTCTCTTTGGCCTGGCTGAGTCTCATCGTGCCATAGCCTGGGTGACCCCGGGCCTTCCATCAGGGCTGAGCTGGGGTGTCACTGTTTCCCACCCGCTGCCCATGACCAGCAGCATCAGCCTACACTGGTAAGAGTTAGAGATATAAACATCTCCCAGCTACCCTACACCTGCTGATTCACAATCTCCATTTTTGCAGGATCCCCACCAAAATTTGAGAAGCGCTGGTCTCCTGGAAGTTACCTTCAGGGGCTGTTCCAACTGAGGCACAGTGGGGGAGAGAGCCCCATGGGATAAACAGTGGGCAGTCGTACCGACCACCAAGGCTCTGCGTGGACAGAAAAACCTCACAATTGTTGACGAGCCCTTGAGTAAGAGTGACAGCACACACGCCAGGAAAGCATTCACACAGAGTAGCAGGAAAATGGACTCCTGAAGATGGTAGGTTCTCTCCCAAGCCCGGCGGGAGAACAGAGCCAGCCAGCCGTAGATCCGGCATCCTGAACCTCTCCTGTCCGTGCACAGGCACCGTGCTGAATGCTCGTGTGTTTTGCGTGCATTAATTTTAGCAGCAGCCCTGTGAGACTGCCCTCTACACGACAAATGAAGAATGGAGGATTTGGGTACAAGCATCCTGAAAAATAATTTGATGCTGTCCCGTAAAGTTGAATCTATTTCCTGAGACCCAGCAATTCCACTTTGAAAGCCCCGAGCTGTAGAAGCTCACACACGTGTGCAGGAGAAGGCGTGCGCTCAATTGTTCATAGGAGCACTACTAATAATTGTGGGGGAAAACCAGATAAAACTCAAATGCCCATCCGAAGGAGACTGGATAAATAAATTGTGGTATATTAAGACAATGGGTTAGTGTCTAATACAGAAAACAGATGAAACACGGCCTCACTCAGTCACGAATCTTAGAAATACAATTTTAAGCCGGAAGAAAAGCAAGTCACACAGACCCTTAGAGTGTGATACAGCCTTCCCAAAGCTCAAAACAAAACAAAACAAAAAACCCACAAGCAAAAATAAGCTAGACATTACTTCGGGATGTATATGTAAACAATGAGAAAGTTGGTTTTGTTTTTAAGGACTGGAACTGCAGGCCCGGTTCAGGATCCTGGTTATTCCTGTGGTAGAGGCAGGCGCCGAAGGAAGAGGGTCATCAGTGATAAACAGATATGGGGGAAGGCGTACTTTTCAGGTCAGGCAGTGAGTTCCCAGGGATTCGTCACTGACTTGCACGTCTCATGTCTTCTTTGATATGTGCGTTAAATTATAATTTCTAGAAGACCTTTCAGGGCTGAAAGCCAGGGCTCGGAGGGGCTGAACAGCTTAGGCAGGTTTACACAGCTCGTAACTGGTCATGCTGGGGTTTGGGGCCAACTGGCTGCAGAGCCCACGCCAACCCCTGAGCTCAGCTGCCTGCTGTGTGCGAGGCTGGCCTCAAGAGCCACGGTGAATATTAGTCGCACGTGGGACGGCGGGGCACAGGCAGACTGATAGTGATGACCCATCCCTCCCCGTAAGGAGAGGCTTCGGACACCTGGGGCTGGAAGCCTTCAGGGCGAGGTCAGCGCTGTCCGTGCTCGCTCATGCTGTGTTCAGGGACCCCCCATCTGCCTCTCGGTCTCCCGCCTGCCTCATGCCACCGGACACACCGTGACCCCGGCTCACAAAGGACTCGCAGAAATCTGCCTGCACTTGCTTCACGTTCAGACTCCGGGCAGTTATCACAGACTGGTAGAACAATGAAGACAGCCAGAAAGCAAAAAAGTAGGTAAAGCCAGTTTCGGCTCCTAACCCCTCCTAACTGGAGTTCGAATGCCTTGCTTTTGGGCAGCACATCATGATCACTGGAAGGCCTTCCACTCTCTGGGGCTTTGCAACACTCGCCCCTGTGAAAGGAGCTGTGAAAGCTTTCCCTGCTTGTAAATAAAGACAAGTGGCACCCAGAAAGGCCAGGCACACTGCTCAAAGTCAGGGCTGTGTGACCCTGGCTGATCATTTTCCCTCTCTGGGCTTTGACTTCCTCATCTCTAAAACAGAAGGGTTGACCCTGCTGATTCATAACGGGTCTTCCAGTTCTGACAATCTGCAGTTCTCAGGGGGACCAACCCAAGGAAAAAAACCCATCCCCCAGTTTTACTGTTTCTTCCGGAAGGAGTGAATCACTCCGGCACCCCTATACTAGGCAGATACAAGTTCCATATAACAAAAAGGAAAAAGAAAAGACAAGAACATGCAAGACGCAGATTTTAATAATAATAATAATAATAATAATAAACACTTCCTGGGACGCCTGGGTGGCTCAGTTGGTTAAGCAGCTGCCTTCGGCTCAGGTCATGATCCCGGCATCCTGGGATCGAGTCCCACATCGGGCTCCTTGCTCGGCAGGGAGCCTGCTTCTCCCTCTGCCTCTGCCTGCCTCTCTGTCTGCCTGTGCTCGCTTGCTCTCTCTCTCTCTCTAATAAATAAATAAAAATCTTTAAAAATAATAATAATAAACACTGCCTGCTCTATTTATCACTTGGGTCAAATTCTAGAGAGCCTGAGCAAATAATGTGGGGGTTCTCATCCCCTGCATGGCTCTGATGGCGAATCGCCTAGCACCAAGGGAACACAAAGGAGAGAAGAAACAGAGTCATGCTGTCGGCTGCATGACCAGCATCGTGCAAAGACAATGGGCACTGGTTTAATTCCCCCACCGCCTCCCAAACTGTGCTCAAAGCAAAGTCAGATGTCTTCTTCGCAGAAAGTGGAAGAGGAAAATATCAATCTGTTTCGGGGAAAGTTACGAATTGCGTGTGCCTGGCATCCTTGATATATGACTGTAGCCTGGTGAGCAACAAGTGATTCTTGCTGTTGCATTTGATCTCAGGATGGTAATGTGCTCTCCTGACATCATCCAAATGGAGAATGACTGAGGATGTTTTATAAAAGATGGTTGCAAACTTCAAAGGCCACTCTTAACCCTGAACCGCCCCCCACTCCCTCCCCTTTTCCCTCCCTTCCCTCCAGGCCCTTCTCTCCCTTCACCCGGCAAATTGTTTCGGGGCCAAAAGTGATTGTAGGACGATCAAGAATCAAGGAACTTGTGGCAGGTGGTACCACCTGTGTTTGGGCAAGAGCCTCACGGACGGCATCTGCTCCCCAGTTGTGGAGGGAGGGAGGGGGCCGCGTCTGAGCAGGGTTCCCAGACAGCCAAGCCAGCAGCCGGGGCCGCCACGGGAGAAAGAGGGTGGGGGCCAGATTCCCTGCTGCCTTCTGCTTTAAGAGACGGAGGAGGGCTCCCTGGGGACCTGAATTTATCACACATAAGGAAACCGAGGCCCCGAGAGATGAACCTGCAATTCCTCAACACCGAGGGGCAGGCACGGAAGCAGAGCCCAGGCACCTTGACTTCTAGCCCAGAATTCTTCCCCTACACCCATGTTTGGCTGGATGAGAAAGTCACCCCAGGCATCCTCTCCCTCCCTTGAATTAACAAAACCTTCCGGGTATCTGGGCCTTAGTCTGTGCCAGGCACTGTCCTCAGCATTTCACATGCGTTAACTTGTCTTACCATCACATTAACCCAGTGGTTCTCAACTGCAGTGATTTTGTCCCCCAGGGGGCATTTTTATGGTGAGGGGGCGCTATTAGCCTCTAGTGGTAGAGGCCAGGGATGTTGCTGACCATCCGACAATGGGCAGGACAGCTCCTCAAAACAAAGAATCATCCAGCATAAAATGTCAGCCGTGCTCTGATTGGGAAGCCCTGTGTTAATCCCACGAGACATGTATGTGTCCAGTATTATTATTATTGTAGTAGTAGTCACTGTTGTTTTCATGGTGGTGATCCGGGCCGTTATTCTCATGTTGCAGGTGTAGACACAAGGTAAGGGACTTACTTGCCTGAGGTCACACAGCTCGTCAAGGCAGAGCCAGGGTGTCACCCCAGACAGTCAAACTCCCAGTCAGGACACAAGTTTCCTCTCTCAAATTATGCAGGGAATGTAGGAAGCCATGTTCATCTAAAAAGTCACAGAAATGCAGTTCAAGCCGAAGAACCCTTGGCCCTCACCCAAACTCACCTCCCTCCGCAGAGCAACGCTCACTCCCCAGGTGGTGTGTGTTCCTTGTCTATTTCTCTCCACCAGCATGTCCCCTAGTCGATTTCTCTCTAGGAGCATGAACACATAAAGCTCCACAGGCCTGTTGTGTGGTTGGAATGCACTTAAATGAAACTATCCTCTACTTATCTTATTTAGCTTAGTTTTTCTCACTTGCCCACTGTCTTCAAAATCATCCCATATCAGGCCATGTAGGCATACACAGGCATACATCATTTTTAAGGAGCTACTTAATATTTCATGGTTTGGATATCATCAGTCCCCTACTGATGGACCTTTAGGTGGTTTCCAGTATTTGACTCTTTGAAGTATAGGTATGGTACAGGAGTCAAAAGCAGGGGCTTTGGAATTAAACAAGTCTGGATTCAAATTTTGGACTAGCTGTGTGAACTCCAAGGAGTTCCTCAACCTCTCTGAACCTCAGATCCCTTCTCTGTCCAATGGGAATCTCACAGGACTAGGGTTTCAGTTTTCAATGACATTGTATAAAAAGGGATAAGTGCAGTAGCTGACACATAAGAGGTGTTTAAAAGTGGCAGAATTTACCGGTATTATCACCGTGCATCATTACAACGTATCACCGTTGTCATCATCATTTATATTATTGTTACTAATCCAATTAGTCAGCAGTCTGCCCAAGCCATCAAAAATGCTTTGGGAGAAGTGGGTCAAACAGCGCACTATCCCATGTCCAAAGACTTGTAACATTTTCCCTGCATGAACAGACTCAAAGGGGAAGGTCACCCATCAGGATCCTGGGGGCTGGAGAGGTTCATGGTTCTAAAACGGGTTTAATGTGGACCACTTTCCAACTTCACCAACACAGAAATGCCAGCCTCCATGGGGAGCCTTGACCAATGAGTGCTCACAGAGATCAAAATTAGGAGGACAGCTGTGTCCAGCTACACCTGAGCCAACTAGAGAAGACATGGTACTTGACAAGCCCAGCTCATGACACAGTGTGGTCCTGGGTGGGCAGAAAACCCAATCCAGCACTGGCATTTCAGGGAGTGTGCCTACAGGAATGGCTCAGAGGCTGAGGTTGGCCCCCAGCTAAGTTTTATAAATAGGCCTCCATTTAGCTCCCTTTTGGTTGTGCCCTAAGCACAGTTCCCCATATCCCTTGGGAACAGGGGTTTGGAGGCATGGTCCTTTTAGGAGCCTGAAGGGATGGGTCCTAGAACAGAAGCTTGCCAAGGAGCTTGAAGATTGAGACAATG
Source organism: Taxidea taxus jeffersonii (assembly GCA_003697995.1). NCBI lineage: Eukaryota > Metazoa > Chordata > Mammalia > Carnivora > Mustelidae > Taxidea > Taxidea taxus. Next base: position 32,862 of record ML108555.1, on the reverse strand, counting down.
ATACCAAGAAAAGATCTCCAACTACTTGCTATTGCCCACACCCTAGGTGGGAAGGCAGGGGGACATCAAAGGCCATTTTTAATAAACACCCATGGTTTTTTTCCCCACTCTACCTTCTTGAGGAATCTCAGTGAGCACAGATTCTGCCATCTGGCTGGGGAAGTGGGTCACACCAGGGTGGATCCATCTCAGTAGAAGCTCACCTAGAAACAGTGATGGTGCCTAAGCATGACACGTGACTTGAAATGAGCCAATCAGAGATCTCCTTCATTTTTCCAAACTAGGAGGAGAGGTGGGAATAGCTTTTCTTCCTAAGACAATCCATGGATTTTTCTCTGGAGTCGCTGGCCACCGTGGAAGTGTCTGAGAGCACAAGACCAATCCAGAAATGTCCGTGGGGAAGGGAAGAGGTAATCTAACAGCTGTCCAAAGTCCCAGAAGCACCCCCCCCTTGCAATTACCTAAGCCAATTGATTTATTTTGTTCAAGCCTGTTTGAGTTGGGTTTCCATTATTTGCAAAAACAGGGAAAGGGTACAGGTTCTAAGTCATGCATCAACGAAATCTGCTAAAACAGTGTCACTGCTGGTAGGGTCTAGGTGGGCATGAGTAACACCTCAGTGACTCCTAAGTAAGGCTCACTGACCAGGAGCTCTGGAAGTCTCGCAGACCAGGAGCTCCAGAAGACTTCTTCCCAATCACAGAGCTCCTCACAGGTCATCACCATTTGTGATGGAGGTTTGGTCCACCCCAAACAAGATCCCAACCCATCTGCCCTTGGTGGTAGGTCCTGCACTCCTGCCAGCATGCTGGATGGGAACCTTCCCAAGTGCCGGCACATACATGGGTTCCTGAAGGGCTCAGGGGAGAAGGACCCTCAAGCTCAGAGCCGGGCTGAGGACAAGCACAAAAGCCCCAAGGGGAACTGAGTCCTAGGGATGAAGACAGACTCCAGCCAGGGAGACACAGGGAAGCAACAAGACCCCATAGAACAAAATGGAAATGGAGGCGGAAAAAGCACTGCTGAGAGCCCCAGGGAGTCAGGCCAATAAGAGCGAGCCTAGAGTCAAGGGGGGGCCTGGCAGATCTACTTGGGGGCCAGAGCTCCGCAGGTCAGACTTCTGGTACCCTGCCCTGCACACACTGGTTCTCTCTAGGACACCAGCCATGCCTGGTCACCTGTCAGGCTTGGCCCCCAACCACCTTGTGTGTGTGAATGAAGGGTCCATGCATGTTCGGTACGCATGCACGTACGTGCATGTGTGTGCAAACGGGAGCATGTGCATGCACAGGAATTGAGAGGCATCTGAGTTGGGGTTGCTGGATGACCTGCTATTCTGGCATGTGTGTTCATAAGTGTGTATGTGCGTGTCTGTGTGTGAGGGGCATGAAGTTTACAAAGATGGTGGGTGTACGTGGGTGAGCGAGCATGCCTGTGAACAGGGTAGCGGAGGGAACATTAGCAAGAGATACTTGAAGAGCAGAAGGAAGTGGGTAAAGGGTGGGAAGAGGATATGTCAACACCGTGTGTGTGTGTGTGTGTGTGTGTGTGTGTGTGTGTGCGCGTGCAAGCATGCCTGGGTCTGTGCCGGCATGCGACAACACGAGATGTGAAAAAGGAGCCCGGCTTGACCTGTGCCTATGGAGGGCTGGAGCGTCTCTCTGCCGGGTGCTCCTGGGGGAGATATGAGTGCAGAGCGGACTGAGCAGCTGGTGGGGAGAAACCTATCTCCCTCCCTGCCCTCCCTGGGGAGGCTGTGGGCAGGCCCTCTTGTCCTGGAGCCTGAGCTCCGGCAACCAGAAAGGACAGTGACAGGCAGGCCCATCCGAGGCCGTCCCTGGCCAGCAGGCTGCGCACCTTAGATATCCGGCCCAGAGACGCAAATCCCTCCCCACACCGTGTGCCAGCACCTCATGCGGCCAGCGGGCTGTGGACAGGATCTCAGTGGGAGAGACACCCTAATTTGCTTTTCTAGCCCTGAGGCAGCTTCCAGATGCCCAGGAGAGAGGGCAGTGAACAAATCCTCGGTGGTGGTGGCCGTCTGTCTGCTGGGGGCTCTCCTGGCAAGCCACCCACAAGGACCTTTGAGGCAGCGGTGGATTTTAAGAATTTAAAGCTGTGATCTCATGGAAACAACTACCCACCATGGATGGGCCATACCGGAGACACTGACGTGTTCCCAGCTCAGCAAGGAGAGTGTGGGACTCTCTCTGCATCCGCCAGGCCCATCTCACCGAGGCCAACACCAGCAGGAAATCTGAGTCACGAGGTCCCCAGGCACCTTGCTAGTGTGAGAGCTGGAACAGGCCTGGCTTTTGTCACATCCTGACTTCTAATTCTGGTTTCCATTCAACACCCGTATGCCATGCTGCTCGCCTATTTGGTTCTCTCTGGTTGTCCATCTTCTCCGGCCTTTTGCACCCGAACCAAAAGATACTCTTCCTCCTGTGGCTCCCATCGGCCCTGGGACTGACAGGGTCAGTGGCCAGAGGGAGGCAGGCTGCCCTCTGGTTCCACAGGAAGGCTCCTGGGGCAGACCCCCACGTCTCCCCAAGCTCTGTGCGTGACCCACATCCCCATCCCTTCCTCCCGCCCCGCTGATGAAATCATAGCCTCAATCTGGACCTGTTCGTGCCACAAGATAAATTGTCAAAATGTTTTCATCTAATTGGGTCTTTTTCAAGTCAGCTGAAAACCATCAGGCGGGGAGCCAGATGGAGCTGGTGATTAATGAGGGACATTTGGTCGCTTCTCCACATCCATCACGGAGCCCATTTGGGCGGGAGTGTTCTAGTCCTCTGCCAGGAATGGGTATGTGCAGGCAGATAACTGAGGCCTCTCCTTGCTTCCGTGGGGGGCAAAGTGTGGCCTTTTCCCCCACAGGGCTCCAGAAACACACAGAATTCATAAACTAGAGGGAAAAAAATCACATCTTCAACACAGCCAAGCCCCACTGACAGGTGAACCTGGAGTCATGCCTCCATTTCCTCCCCTGATGATCAGAGCCCTTCAAACCAGCCCTGTAGGAAGCCTTGGGGGATTTAAAGGCAAGGGGCATCTGAGAGGACACTGAATGGTTTCTGAGGGACAAGGAGGATGAACAATCCAGCATCCTCCCTGTGGTCATACCAACAGTGTCTACGTGTTATTCATTCGCCCAGCAAACATGTACTGAGCACCTACTGTATGCCAGACATCCCTGAGAATGCAAAACAGAAGTGGTCCCTCCCCTCGAGAACCTTGCAGATTCGTGAGGGAGGTGGATATTAATCAGTAATGACAGCAGCATGTGATCACAATCTGTGACATGTGCCTTGGAGGCCAGGGGGGGCCAAGGTGTGGGCGGGGGGGCTTGGAAATCTTCACCAAGTGCTGAACTAAAGAAAAGATAGGCCACTCTGTAGGGAGTTGGGGGGATAATCTAGGCTCAGGCAACAACATTTACTGGTTACTACTACTAGTGCACTTACATTTGCTAGTTATGTTTCCATTTCTTAATAAATGTGCTTTTTTTTTTTTTTTTTTTGCTACTTATAAGTAGTTCAGAGCAAGAAGAGTTCCCAGTAGACAATAGGGGTGCCTCACCTCTCTGTGCCATGATCATCCTGAGGTCTGTCTCCCCACCTGCGTGGGAGCTCTGCGTTCTGCACACACATGGGGTCTGACATGGAGCCTGGAACATGAAGGCGTTCAGTTTATTTGTACGGACTGGTGGGCAAAATGAACAAAATCTTACTTCTTTTGGCATCCTTGCCCTGACTCCAAACAAGGCCTCCGATGACAGCAAACATCAGTTCATCTGGGGAAGCCATTCTGCCCACACCACCCAATAGTCCCCTGTCCTGTGTTCTCAGAACCTTAGGGACAGGGTTTGAATGAAGAGGTTATAAGAGTAGGATAAGTTACTCCAACTCACAATCTCGTAGACATCCTTTAAATGCTAGCTTGGATAGCCCTTCCTCCGGGAAGCCTTCCCTGATGCTCCAACTACCAGCAGATCCAGCTTTCATGATGCCATTGTCACATGAGTCACGTTTGATCTGATGTGTTGGTTGTGTGTCTACCCCCACCTCTCCTCATCTCCAATAATACCCCTCATGAGTTCCAGGGCCTGTGTGCTTTGCTCACCATTGAATCTCTAGCACATTGAAAGTGTTCAGTAAGTAATGAGCCCATGAACACCATAAGACAGGAGACTAGTTATGATTACATTCAAAGTTCATTTGCATGCACGTGCAAGTATTTTGGCAAGCAGGAGGATGAAGGAGAAGCATGGGCGATGTAGGATTGGCCCTTGGCTCCCTCAGAAAGCCTCCCAGGATGGGCTTCTGGGAACCTTCTGGCAAGTGAGGCCCTTCCAGGCCTGGTAGTCCCCGTGCCAGGAGCTGAGAGATAGCAGCTTCTGGGCCTTCACCAGTTGTGTTGGAAAACTAGCTACACACTGCCTGCAAGTGCCCGGTCACAGGAAGCAAGAAGACTGTTCACTCCTCAAAGAGAAACTGAATCTGGTCTTTATTCCAAGCAGTTGCTGCGTCTCCCTGGAGTGCACAGACTTGTCAACCAGTGTTAGAAGTGGGCTGACCGCCCTTGTTCCCCGCTGCAAACCTGCCCAGCTGAACAGTCTTGGTTAAAATTTCACACCCATCCTGAAGTCGTTCCCAAGACCTGGGATTTGTTTTTCCTGATGATCCTTTTTTTTGATCAGCGAGACTCAGTGAAGTGGAATTTATGGCACAATTTATTTTAGGTAGCTGGGAAGTTGTCTCTCTTCTAAACAGTCATGGGTCCCTCCTTCCCCAGACTCAAGCAGCTCTCATTCAGGGCCTGGAGAAGCTGAAGTGTCAAGCAGAAGGGCCTTGTGGTCAGACGATCTGGCTTCTAGTCTTGCCACTGGCCCATATCTGCCTCTGTGACCCTGATCAGGTCATACCTACTCTCAGAGACTCTGTTGTCATATCTGTATTATGGGGTCATCACGCCTACCTTCTCAGGGTGATTGTGAGACTTGAATCAAACAATGCTTGTGAGAGCCCTTTGCCTTTGTAAACTTGATTTCCTGGTGTGAGTTATTATTATTCTGTGTTATTGTTCTGTCTCCTCCAGGAAGAGCAGAATGGTTGCCCCTTGGTCCCCAGACTCATTTCCCTTCTGATCTCCAAGATTCCTTTCATACGGGATTTCTCAACTTCAGCTCTGCTGACATTTGGGGAATGATAATCCCTCGTTATGGGGCTGTCCTGAGCATTGTAGGGTGTTCACATCACACTTTGTCTCTACCCTCCAGATGCCAGTGGCAGATGGACCCCCATCCCCAGGGCTGTGACAACTAAAAGTGTCACAGATGTCACCCAGTGTCCCCTGGGGAGAAAAATCATCCCTGGTCAAGAACCACTACTTTAGTAAGACTCAATGTTGCCCTTAGACGTGATAGGCTTTATGGAGAGAAGGGGCATAGTGGCTCCAATTGATGCTAGTGGTTCTGCTTCCAATGAGCTGTGAGTGTAGCAAAGTCCCCAACCTCTGTGGGCCTCAGGACATTGTCTGTGAAAAGATGACACAAACTGAGGTGCTTCGTAGGGTTTCTTCAGCTGGTGCTAAGTCCTTTTTCCAGAAGTAGATTTGTCAGAGTGGGGAAGATGGTGGGGACTCGGTAGGTGGGAGGCGTGGGAAGGAAGGGTGGAGAACGGGAGATTCTAGATCATGAGGCCACCATCTTCCCAGAATCTGGCCCCATGGAGGACCCAACTGTGGGCTTAGAGTTTCTTCACAAGAGAGTAGGGCATCTATAACATAACAATATGTTATGTTATAACATCATTATACTAATGGTCATTACCACCAATAGTCACCAAGCCCCAATAATGAGCCACTGTGTTGAGCTTTCTGTGTGATTATTTCATCTAGTTTCCACAACCACCCAAATGGCCCTCAGAAGTAGGTGTAATTACTGGGGACGGTGGAGACCAGGGGTCAGGCTTATCTTGCCTGCTTGCTGTGTGGCCTTAAGTAAGTCACTTGTCCTCTCTGAGTTCATTTCCTCACCCACAACCTTCTTTCAAACATGGAGTAAGTGCTAGGCACAAGCTATGGGCAAAACAGCATGGTCTCTGCCCTCATGGGATTTACTGTTTGATATGAGAGAGAGCTGGCAAACAAATACATAAGTGAATGAAAGAGACATGGGTAACATGAGAGAGCATAAGGGAGGGACTTACTTTGTGGAATGGTCAAGAGATCTGGTTGTAGAAGGTAACATTTTAAACTGATGTGAAGAAGAAGAGAAAAGTCCAGCCATGAACTCTTGGGGGTCGGACCAGGGGATGGGGTACCTTCCAAAATGGGGAAATCAGTCAGGATTGGCTAAGTTAAGATGCTATAACAAACAACCCCGAATCTTAACATCAACTAATAAAAGCTTATCTATTGCTCATACTACAAGCCCAATCTGGGCTAATGGAGAGGAGGGAAATTCTGTTGATCACAGAATGTTCTGTAATCTTTCTCCACATTTTATGGGGCAACGATCTCAATACAAAGTTCAGGGACTTTTCTGCAGTGGGAGAAGAACAGAGCAGAGCCCCCAGGCTGGAATGAAATACTTTGGCTGGGATCACTTCAGCTGGGATCCCAAATGCATCACTTCATTGGTAATTCATTGGCTAAAACTATTCATAAAGCTCACCAAAGCAGCAGAGGACTGGGAAATGTAACTTCCATGTGCTCAGGAGGGAAGCACCAGATAGAGGTGAACCTCAGAAGTCTCTGCCTAAAGCCTGAATCAGGAAGGGCTTGAAGCCCCTCCCCTTGGCATGGACCACCCTTACAAGTCCCAAAGGGGTGTCTCACTGTTTTGAGCATTCCTACACCAACTTGTTAGGTCTTGGGCATGCCAGCCCATTTTTCTGCAGGAGCCCAGTACCAAGCCCACCAGCCTGCCACCCCAGAGAGACTCAGAATGTGGAACTTCCACCCTTCATCCTTAGCAGCTCCTGGGAGTCCTGCACCTGGTCCATGTAAATCAGCCCTTCTGCTTTCAGGAAGAAGAAGCAATTAGAGGGCACCTACTGTGTGCCTGGATTCCAATTCTTTCCCCTTGGGAGGATTCAGTGAGGGGATTGTGCAGAGGAGCATGTGAAAGTCTCTTGCTAGTCACATGGAAAGCCCTAGATAAGCCTGGTTAAAATAAACTGGAAACAACAATGGGCATACCCTCTGCACAACTTTGTGGAGGTATGAATGAGGATGATGGTGATGATGGTGAAGAAGAGGAAGATGATGATGATGATGATGAAGAAGAAGATGACGACGATGATGATGATGATGATGATGGCTGTGATGGTGAGGACAGTGATGATGACAATGGTGGTGATGTTGATGATGACAATGATGATGACCGTGGCGACGGCGACAATGATGATGATGATGATGGTGATATCCATGGCAATGATGATGACAGTGATGATGATGATGACAATGACAATGGTGATGACAGTGGTAATGGTGATGATGGTGATGATGATGATGATGATAACGATAATGATAAGGATGCCAATGATGACAGTAGTGATGGTGACAGTGGTGATGGCAACACTGGTAATGATGATGACAATATTTTGTGCCAGAGTTTTACATTCAATATTTCATTGGTCACACAATCCTATGAGGTGGATTCTATTATCCCTTTTTCATACTTCTAATTCTATCTCCCTACAGAGTCCAGAACACTTCTGTTGGGTCTTGTAGCAAAAAACTACTATGGGCAATATTTTAACCCAAAGACATCTCCTTAGTAGTGACATGTCAGATACATGGTAGGTGTTGGCAGTCAGCCCAGTTGGGGAATTTGTGACCTTTTGGACCCACTCAGAAGCTTCCAGCACCCCTTCCTGTTCCTGAAGAATGGGTAGGATCGGTAGGCTGAAGACGACAGCAGGAGCGGTATTCGGTCCATGGGCTCTGCATCAGGAAATATGGATTCAAATCCCAGCTTAATGTGTAACAACAGTTCTCCTGAATGAGACTTTCTGGCTCTCACTTTATCCATCTCTGCAATGGGGATAATGTCTACCTCAAAGGCTGGTGGACAAATTATAGTGGGATGATGAAGAAAACATGCACATCGTGAAATAAAATGAACAAAGAGGGAACCCTGAAGGAAAGAGAACACTTTTCTAATGCAGATCCCTGCACCAATTTGACTGAGTCCCTATTCCAACTGGGAAGCGATTCTCTCTTGATTCACACATCTGATAAGAAAAGTGGTGCCTTTTACTGCCATTGATTGGTTCTGTGTTACTGGGGAACTAGGTATCTTGGAAAGGTATGGGTGTGTTGGTGTTAAACCAACACCTCGTCATTTCCATCTGGCTTTGGCATGTTCCTCTTCGGTTCTCCTTGCTGCTCTCTCACTAAACACAAAATCTGCCCAACCCCTCCAGGGCCCAGCAGTGTCCCATCCTCACTCCAGGACAGAGGCAAGAGGCCACCAGCCGCCTCATTTCAAACTTTTCCTGCATGCTGAGCCTTAATACATTTGTACCTCACTTAGCTTCTTTCTGTCCCACAAATATACTTGGGGCTATTTTGGAAAGATCTTGCCACAGCAGACTCTGAGTGCTAATGAGTGTGATTTCAGAAGAGAATTTTCCATTAGTAGGTAAGAAAAAAAGACAAATCACCTTGAAATCCAATAAGCAATATGGGGCCCTATATTAGGGTTCTCCGGAGAAACAGAACCAATAGTGTAAATCAGTGTGTGTGTGTGTGTGTGTGTGTGTGTGTAAAAAAGAGAGAGAGAGGTTTATTATAGAAATAGTTTCCCGTGATTTTGGAGGCTGAGAAGCCCCATGAACTTCTACCAGCAGATGGAAGCCCAGGGAAACCCATGGTGTAGATCCAGCACAAACCCAAAGTATTGAGAACCAGGGGAGCCAATCGTGTGAGCCCCGATCTGAGTCCAAAGGCCTGAGAACCAGAAGCACTGATGTCCAAGGGCAGGAGAAGTTGGATATCCCAGCTCAAGCAACAGAGTCAGTTCACCTTCACCTTTCTATTCTGCTCTGACCCTCCATAATCGGATGGTGTCCACCCACACTGAGGAGGGCAACCTCATTTACCCATCTACTGAATCGAGCGCCCTCTCTTCTGGAAACGCCGTCACAGATGCACCCAGAAATAAAGTTTTCCAGCTATCTGGACATCGCTTAGCCTAATCAAGTCAACACCAACAAACCAGTCATCAGCCCCTTGCCTCCTAACAGGGTCGTATATGCTAAGGTACAATTCTGCCCAATGCTCAAGTTCAGAACTAAAGTTGCTTTTTTATTACATGCTCGATTCAGCAAATGTGTCTTGGGCACCTGCTACGTGCCAGACATTGGGCTGGATGATGCTGAGAATACAGTGGGGGAAAGACATGGCTCCTGCTTTCCTGGGGCTTTATTATCTCCAAAGACTGTACATATAATAAAATCTGGCCAAAGAAAAAGAGAAACCCAGACCCATGGGAAGCAGGAAGGAGGCAATTAAGATGGGTCTTGAAGGCTGCAGCCGGAGTCCCCCTGCCTGGGTTCAAACCCCATCTCTGCCATTCACCAGCTGCATGACCAAAGAGACTTAACTCATCTGGGCCTCCCTCCTGGATGTGTAAAAAGGATACAAAAATAGCACAGATCCCACTGGGTGTCCCAGTGATTCGTGGAGGTAACACACAGTACAGTGCTCACCACGTAGTACGTGCTTAATAAAAGTTAGCTATTAAATTATCATTATCTCTTCAACGGAGCTAATAATAGGGCTGATTTTGCTGCCAGGGTAAAGAGGAGAAAATTCAAGGGAAGCACTTTAACACAAGACCTCGCACATGGCAAGCTCTAGTTGACTTTGCTATTTATCCTTATGGCGGTTGTGTTGGCAGCAGGGGTGGAGGAAGGGGGAGTGCAGGGCAGACAGGGCCAAACATTAATTAGCTCCCCCTCCTCTCTTTCCGGGTCTCAGGCCCACCGTTTAGCCCCACGCCCCCAGCTGCTAAGTGTGGTCTCGGGCTCCCCAGCCCTGAATCCCCCCGGAAGCTGGAGCAAAGGCGAGGCTGGTTTCGGCCGCTCTCCTCTGTTCTCAATGAAATGTGCTGCTTTTCTGCCTGGCTTCACACATTGTAAAAAGCAGCCGAGTGGGGATTGCTCAGTGTCCACACATCGGGCTCCTCCTGACCCGCCGTTCGCCCGCTGATAGCTCCGGAGCCCATTATTGTAATGGATTTGCTGTTGGGAAGAAGAAGGGGTCGTCAGCCTAATAAGTCCCTGCCCCAGCGGGTCTGCTCCCGCAGTCCATCCTCCACGGTGATTTCCCCTCTCGCGGATTTGTTTAGCGATTTCCAAAAGACAGATAAGCTCTAATGAGTGCCCTCAGATATAGGCAAGACACTGCTAAAGCGGAAGAAGAAACACAACACTTTTTTACAGGAATAATTCAAGTACTTTCCCTTTTGGGGGGGGGTCCACCTTCTGAAAACATCGCAATACTGTATTGCTGTTAGGTTTAAAGGGGAGGGTGGGGGGTCGCTAATGAAATGCATAGAAAAGTAAAAACATGTCATGCAAATTGGACACCTTCGGGGATTTTGAAAAACTTGTTTGAAGGGCTAATTAAGAAGCTATTAAAAATAATTAATAATAATCTGCTTCTCCAAATTCTTTTCAGTTCAGAAGTGGCAAGCGATGCCATTTTTACTTCGCTTTTTAAAACATAGAAGCCGAAGTAGCGGGTCCTTCATTTACCTGGAAACATTTTTTCTAAACTTTTAATGATTTTCTGAAGGTAATCCCATTTGTGAAGGTTTTCCTTGGGTTCTCTTTTTCAGCAGGAGCCCGTTGGTGCTGTGGATCGTTCAGAAAACACAGTCAATGCACCATTGCTGGAGTGACTCTAGAGTCTCACTGGGAGAAAATTGTTGTGAGTTACAGGAAATTAAAAAATTCCTGCAATACCAACCCACTTCTCAAAGTCAATCTGTGGTATCCCAGCATCCACTCGACTCTGAAGTCAGGCCAGAATGATTTTTGAAGAGTAATTTCCAGCCTTATAAAGGGTCACGTCGTGTATTGAAGCCATATTTGCTTCTGTGTTTTGTAAATTTCGAACTCATTACTAAACCTTTGTCTCTTATAACCCGTGTCTGGCTCTCACCTCGCGCTCATTCATCTGAGCCTTAAAAATCTAATGAAAAATGCCGAAACACATTTTGCATGTGGAAATGTGATAAAACACAAATTGTTATGAACCTGAGAAGAAACTGGCTTTCTGGGGTGGGGGGGGCAGGGGGGGAAAGGGGGCACAACTCTGTTCTTCAGAGTCAGCTCACTGCTCTGTCTCTGCAAGCCCCCGGGAGGGAAGAGGAGAGAACAGGCTTTGCCACCGCACTTTGAGCCCCTGGTCTCTGTCTTTGAGATAGAGCCACAGACGTATCTTCACCTCCCCGAGATTCCAAACAATTTATGCCCTATGTGCCAGGGTGGGAGACTAGCTGTGTGACACTTTCCTTCTGGAAAGCATAGATCAGAGGTCTCTGTGCTCCCACAGAATGATGTGGGACACCTTGACATTTTCACAGGGTACCTCCTAGGACAGAAACCCCACAACCGGACTTCATGATTTCGGGGATATTAAGAAGTTGATGAAAGCTGTGGGAACATCTCCCAAACACACACAGATACACACAGCCTCCCCCCCCGCCTTTCATTCTTGCTCTCTCTCGCATTTTGTAAAGAGTCCACACTATCCACACTAAAATCCTCTTTACAGGTATCACACCTGGGCTCCCATCACCTGGGTACATGGGAGTCAGCTTGGAGAAATGAAAGAACATGAACTTCGGAGGCAGGCTGACTTAGGTCTGCAACTCAACTCTGCCATTTCCTAGCTGGGTGGCCTGGGATAAGTCACTTAACCGCTCTGGGCCTTGATTCCATCTCATGCAAAATGGAGATGACAATACCTACTTTTCAGGTTTGTTCTGAGAATGGGCAAGAGCATGGGCAAAGGGCCTGGGGCTGAACCAGATCTGGAGGCTGGGTTCTGATTTGGGAAGGGGAGCTAAGTCCACTGAGGAAGGTGCTGGGGAATTACTGCTGAGGGCTGCCTTGAAAACTCTGGGTTCAGGAATGGAACAGCTCCATTCTTCAACACCCGGCCTGACAGCTCCTAATGAAATGTAAATGAGGGTTCTAACAAGCCAGCCATTTGCTTTGGGGAAAAGGTGTGAGCAGACAATCACAGACAGGGCGGCCATTTGGAGTGAGCATCGTGTCTGAATGGGGCTTTCTATTCTAAGGGCGGCTCCAAGGTGAAGCTTGCCCTCTCCCCTCTCTATGAAGATAAGGTCAGCCCTCCTCTGGGCCTTCCCCTGGATCATGATTGCAGCTGAAGAGCCTAGTAACCTTACTGGAAGTAGACAGTCCTGACTCTGGGGGTTAAGCAAGCCCTCCCAGCTCCTGCCTAACCTTGAGCAAGCAGAGGGGGCTGGTCTCCCTGCCATCATGAGACCTGCACTCCACAGCTATGTCCTGTATAGACACAGCTTCCCTGAGCCCAGAAGCCCAGAAGCCAAGAGACCAAGGCCTCTGAGAGACCCCACCAAGCAAGCCTCTCCTAAGGGCACCTGTCTGGCCATAGCTCCCCTTAAGTGGAAATTCTCCCTGTCCAGGAGAGGATGTGGCCTTTGAGATAAAGAAGTACACTAGAGCTGGTGAGTGGGGAAGGTCCTTCCTGGCCCCTCTGAGCCCATCAATGCCAGAGATTCCACAGTTTGCTCTGTATCCCTGGTGTGTTGGCTTTGGCTGTCCCAGCCAGCCAGGCTCCCGCCTCCTGGGGAGCAGATCCACAGACCTTGCTCAGGCCCGGGAGTGTGCACTGGGCTCTCAGAGCTCAGTCCCTGTCCCCTGTCTCGGCCTCACAAGCCCTGCTCTGCCTCCACTCACCATTCTTCTCACTCAGGCCTCAAACGTTACCTCCTTCCCTGTGCCCCAGGCAGGACGGCCCCAATCCAACAAGCCTTCAGCATGTAGTCCGAAAATGTGCTCATTTTGATCTTCCCACCACCTCTGAGCTGCTGCGGAGGAGATGATGGGAACAGAATCCCAGGGGAGCCCTCGGGGCCTAATGCATCACACGTGCTGAGAGAGGGCAGCCTGGGCCGGACATTTGCAGCTCAGCTCCCCGCCCTCCTGGGGCTCCCATTCCCAGCACCTCCGCTGAGCTGGGGAGACAGGTGGAAGGCTGGGCAGGGGGGGCGGCGGTGGGGAGAGGCCTGGTTCCTCCCGGCCAAGGCCGGGAGAAGACCCAGGCCCATCCTCTCTGGACTGCCCCACGACAGCTCATTTTCTGGCAAGTTCCTGGTGGATGTGAACCTGCACACAGAATGAGCATCTCTCCCCACTCCCCCACCCCACTCAGCTCAGGACTGAGAGGGACTTTGATGATGTTGGCCCCACGGACTCAGCAAATAGCCCTCTGCAGTGTGGGGTTCAAATTCAAAATAATTTAAACCATAATCCACAGACTCTAGGCCCTCCCACTAAACCAGGTACCTGGCAAAGGCGTTTTAAAGGCACCAGTGGTCACCTGTTGTCAGAAACACAAAGGCGCACAGGAAAGAGGCCTGCAGAGTCCCGTGTGAGGATGAGTGGCTGCTGTGTGGGGCGGGGTGGGGGGGAGCCACAGGGCAGGGGGGGCGCGGGGGGGCAGGGTCAGCCACTAGGGGAAGCAGTAGATAAAGTAGAAAAACAAAAACTGTGAAGTAGAAACAGAACAGGCTTTCAAGTCAGAAAGGCCACCTCTTAGGGCTCATCTGCTATGTGACCTTACACAAGTTACCTAAACTCTCCGAGCCCTGTTGCCTCACCCAGAAAGCAGACACCCTCAAGGCCGCCTCTTAGCAAAGCCCAGACCACAGGGCCTAGCCATGGTGGGGGGAGTGAGCCACAGCTGCTGTCCTCATACCCTCAGCCCCCACTGTCCCCTGTGCATTTGGAGTCCATCAAGGGAGAAGCAGTGAACCTGGAGCTCAGGGAAGTCTGTGGTTCCTTGAGTGTTCACGGTTCAACCTGTTAAATACAACCCTTAGAGCCCAACAAACCAGAACATTCCCAAGCCCCTAGGAAAGAACTCCCTTCCCACTCCCCATTTTAGTTCGGTCGAGTTCTAGGCCCACTTGTCCACCTCCCTGTGAAATGGCCGTGCAGGCCGTCAGCGACTGGAAGAGGCCCTTTGGAGGGGCTGTGGAGTCAACTCCCTTTCTGCTGGGCACTCCCCCTACTCAGGGGACGGGAACCCGGCTGTAAGCAGGAGGTCCAGGGATGGGATCTGGGGCGGGGGCCATGCTCAGGGCCACGTGACAGTCTGAGAGGTCTGCCTGCCCACCCTGAGAACAGTTGGCAGAGGGGGGCATCCCAGACCATCTGGGGCAGTCAGAAGACCAGACCAGACCCCTGATCTACCACATACCAGCCATGAGACCTGCTGCAGGCCGTCTCACCTCTTTGGGCCCAGGACACAACCTCATGGGAGTTCCCCAGTGTCCTGTCACAAGCTCTGTACTTAGAACTGAACTTACCCCCTCCCTCAGCTCCCCCCAGTGCCTCTCAATCTGGGGATTGGCAGCGCCTTCTCCCAACTTGCTGATCCCCCACCCCTGGCCTAATCCCAGTCTCCCCTTGGCCAACCCTGTGCCTAGTTTCTCTGACTTTGTCACCTCGGGCTCTTGCTTATCTCCTGAATAGTCCCCTCCTTGTCATGCTCAGCCCCAGCTCAGTCCAGGTGCTTGTCTGCTCCCCAGTAAGGAGCCAAAGCCCCCCACCGGCCTTCAGCCTCTAAGCCAGCATGCACAGAGCTGCACGGTGAGTCCCCTCAGAATCACAACCCGTGAAGATCAGGACGGCAACAAGAGGGAATGCTTTCCGGTGCTTGCCTTTTGCCCAGCCCTGTCCCAAGTCCTTGGCCTCAAATTAGCTCATGAGGCCTCCCAGCAGCTCTGTCGAGGAAGGACATTCCTCTCCCTATTTGGCAAATGAGAAAACCAAGGCACAGGTTGGTTATGTGGCACGCAGGGCCACAGGGAGAGGAGGGCAGAGCTGAGGTAGGAACCCAGGCCAACCAACTCTGGCCTCCCTACCAAATACCCTCCCTAGCACGACAAACGTGGCCCGAGAACACGGCCTTCCCAACCCAGTGCAACCAATCTCTTCAAAAGTACTCTCATCCCTCTCCCCACACCCAGGGCTGCAGCCAAGCCAGATGGCGCAAGACCACAGCAGAACACAGCAGATGCTTCCATACTTCTAAGCCTTTGCACTTGCTGTTCCCTCTGCCTCAGATTACCTTTCCGATTCCCATTCTGTCCCTTTGAGACTCAGTTTTAGAAAGCCTTCCTTGACCTGCCAACACCTCTCTGTGTACGGTCCCCTGTGCTGACCCCAGCATTGCACCCAGAATGCTGCTTTTTTTTTTTTTTAAGATTTTTTTTATTTATTTGACAGAGGGAGAGAGATCACAAGTAGGCAGAGAAGCAGGCGGGGGGGGGGGGAAGCAGTCTCCCTACTGAGCAGAAAGCCTGATGCAGGGCTCAATCCCAGGACTGTGAGACCATGATCTGAGCCAACGGCAGAGGCTTAACCCACTGAGCCACCCAGGTGCCCCCAGAACGCTGTCTTGCAGTTGCCTCTTCACCTGTCTCCTCCGTGAAACCATGAGCTTCCAAGAGCAAATACTGTGTTTTTAATCTCTGTATTGCCGGCATCTTGCATAGGGTATGAACGAATGAGCAGGAGACTTTATCTATTTCCAAATGTAATAGAAATAAAAATTCAAATTGAAGTGTGGATTAGAATCCCAGCTCCCTCATTTACTAGCTGTGTGACATTGTGCAAATACTTGACCTCTCTGAGGCTCGGTTTCCTTATCTGTAAAATGCAGGAGATAGCATAACTCCTTCTAAGGGTTGCCCTAAATATCAAGTGCAATAAATTCAATAAAGTGTCAAGCATATGGTCTTTGCCATAATGTAGAAGCTATTATAATGATGATCATTGGCTCATTATGTGATTAATAGGCTATTACGTGAATAGTCTTCACAGGCTAGTCCCATCTGCTTGTGCATGTGCTTCCCTGCACCACCCAGGCCACTACTGAGTTTCTTTTCCCCAACAGCTCTAAAAACTCCCGGCAGATGTCTCTGAACAGACACTCTTCTTTCTGCTCCTCACACAATCAAGCCCAGAAGCCCTTTCCTACCACAGGACCTTTGCACATGCTATTCCTCTCCCCTTCACTGTTCTCTTTTAGGCCTAGGCATGGATGTCACCTCCTTACAGAGTCTTCTCAACCCCTCTGCCTGAGCAGATGTCCCTGGGCTCCCCTGGGCTCTCTACCCCTCCCCATTGTCCATCTCCACTCTTACTGGTTTCTTCCACAGTACTTTGAAAATGTGTACATATTTTGTGCATTTGTTCATCCATTTCACATCAGCCCAGAGACGGCACAGAGCCTCCATCGTCTTCACTGCTGTGTCCTCTGTGCCCAGCACATGCCCAACCCTTAGTGGAGAGCACAATAAATAAATTTTGTTAAAGATCTTATTTATAGATTTGAGAGAGAGAGAGCACAAGTGGGAGGAGGGGCAGAGGTAGAGGGGGAGGGACCAGCAGATTCCCTGTGGAGCGAGGAGCCCAACATGCTGGGTCCCAGGATCCCAAGATCATGACCTGAGCCAAAGATGGAGGCTTAACCCACTGAGCCAGGCTTCCTCCCCTCAATGAATAAATATCGAGTGAATGTTGAATTCATCCCATTCGGGAAGAGCAGAGAAAAGATGTGGGAAATTTGCAGGCAAAGCTGCATCCCTGGCAGATGGGAGAGGTACCCTCCCTTTCCCCCCAAAGCCTCAGCAAGGCCGCACCTGGCTGCCTGCGGCCCGCAGCACTCAGAACCCGCTCACCAGAGACAGATTGGAGGGAGTTCAGAGGAGCGGGCCAGGCAGGATTAAGTGGAGGGAGAAGGTGATTTATAGAGAAAGATAAAAGGGCCCAGCTTCCTAAGGCTGGCTGCAGGATTATTTCAATAACAGCATCCAAATGTTGGCAAGGTGTGTGCACCAAGGGAGATGAGTTGATTCCTCCACAAAGGGGCAGAGGGTGGTCACCAGAAGAGACACAAAAAATCTCAATGGGGTTGATGTCCTGCCTTCGAGCAGGAGGCCAGGGCCAAACTAGGAGCCTTTGGGTGGAAGAAGAAACAGTCCTCCCTGGGGCAGTCAACCAGTCACCTTTGAGCACCTCAGAGAGCTTATGCAGCAGAAATCAGGTTTCTTTTGAGAAACCAGAGGAGAAAACCTGTTTCCTCGGTAAGACTCCTTTGCCAAATATCGGAGAAGGAAGGCACCTCAACCATCTTGTACACCAGCATGGCAAACCGTGTCCTGATGTCTACTCCGGCCCGCCGCCGTGTTTGTAAATAAAGTTTTATTGGAAGACAGCCATGCCCAACCACGTATATATTATCTATGGCTTCTCGCGCACTATGACTTCGAAGCTGAGTACTTATGACAAAGATAATATGACTAGCAAATGCTAACGGTTCACCCCTGGTCCTTTGCAGATAGTTTGCCGCCCCTGCGCTAGACTCTTGATTCTTAGGTGAAGTGCACGCCACTTTGAAAGGGCAAAAAATATTCACAGAGCGCCAACTTTGAAATTATTTTGATTATAGCATTACTTAAATACACACACACACATAGAGCTAGGTATAAGTGTCTTAGGCTTTTAGCTTTTGTACAACTAGAAAACCAAAGAACGTTCTTGGAGTAAATGCCAACAAAATGATCAAAATGGTAAAATGATAACAAACGGCATGAAGACAATGCAGCTGCTGCTGTTTCTGCTGAAGACGCACAGCTCCCCGCAGGACAGGCTGCCCTTGGCAAGGCTGCTGAGAAGAGGCCGTGTGACGCCTCAATTGTCCCGCTCGGTTTTCTCTTCTCACTGTTGCAAAAACTTTCATTCACATGGAAGGCCATGACATCTCGGGCCTTTGATGGCTACAGATACGCAGCCACCTCCGCTCTTTCTTTCATTCGCCCACGAAAATTCAAGTGCATCATCCTGACTGACCCAGCAGCCTCCTGAACATGCTTAAAACTCAGGCACAAAAACCTTCTGGCCATACCCATGTATAAGATGACCAGTCAGCTTAGCCAGAACATTTTATATCCATTATCTCGACTTACGAGTAAGATAAAAATACAATATTTTAAAATATCCCCTAATGATTCTGTCCACTGGCCTGAGAACCCCAGTACGGAAAGCAGAGATCTAGCTCACCTTTCACCTTTTCCCAATGGGGACACGGAGTCCCCCAGAAGGGGTGTGATTTGCCAAGGTCACAGTGGGAGTTGGGGCCAAAACCAGGTTTGGACAGGGAGGTGCCCTGCTTCTCAGCTGAACAGAGCAGAGTTTTGTCCACTGGGACCCGGAAGGGGTGGCCACTAGGTGTGATGTGAATGACTTCCTCTGGAGACGGGGAGGGGGCTGTGCCCTCCAGGCTCCCTAAGCAACATCAGAGGCCAGAAACTGGGACGTGCCCACAGATGGCTTCCAAGAGCTCCTCCCAGAGTTTTAGAAATGACAACATCAATGAGACCCCCGCAGCACCAGAAGCCCCTCACTTACCTTCAGAGAACATCAGTGGGACCACGTGAGCTCAGAGAGGACTGGACCAGCCGAAACCAAGCGTCCTTGGCTCTGGGGAAGCACTCGTGCCAGTGGATCATATGGCTGCCACTCGGGCAGCTGGAGGCCAGCAGCTTCCCAAACACGGCTGGAACAGCTTCAGCCATTTGGCAACTCCAGCTTCTAGGGGGTTGGGCCTGGACAGACATGTGAGCAGTTCCACCGGGTCCGAGGCTTTGCAGGGGTGTAGCCCCTGTTCATGGGGCTGGTCAAACCCTGGTCTGTCTTTCTCTGCCCTCGGGGAGGGGGGGAATCACTCTGGCCAGCTGGAGAGGCAGTGAGCAAGTCAACAGCAGCACGCTTCTCGGGGCAGAAGAAAGGAGCGTGTACATACAACTTCTATAGACACTGAGTATTTACAGGCTGGGGACTCGTTGGTTCTGACTAAAAAACATAGAAAGAATTCCAGAACAGCATTCTGAAGCTTTTTCAGTAAAAGGCCAGATCGAAATATTTTAAGCTTTGCAGACCACATAGGGTCTCTGTCACATATTCTTTTATTTATTTTTTTTGAAACCTTTTAGAAATGTGAGAGCCGTTCTTAGCTCATGTTATGGACAGACACAGGCTATGAGCTGCATTTGGCATACAGAAAGTACTTTGCTGAACTTTGTTCTAGAATTCTCGCTAAATGTAGGCATTCTCTGGAAGATCCACTTGGGCTTCATGGAACTAGAAATGCCCAGAGAACAGATGAGCTCCCATCCACACACACACACACACACACACACACACACACACACACTCTCTCAGCGTTTTGTCCATTAGACAAAACTCACTCTTTGAAAATAATTCCCACACTCACAACACACACATATGCCGTGAGGCTAGTTCAGGGTCAATATGTAACGTGCAAAGTCACCGTGTCCAGGGCTGGGAGGCCAGTGAGTGACTCTTCCTATGGGTGCATAAGGTCCTAGACAAGATCAGGGCAGGGAGGAAGGACCTTGCTCATGATCTAGTCTGAAGGTCTCCAAATTATTCCCAGAGCCATGAGGCCTTGAAGGAAGGGCTTCAGAAGTCACTGCTTGAGGCTACCACACTCAAACCAACTAAGCTGCCCCACGTTTACTCTCGTAGGTACTTGATTGCCATCGAAGATTTTGTCTGAAGGGAAGGATTTCACGGCAAAAGGGACTAGGTGGGTGTTCAAAAATAGTGCCTAACCATTTGGCTCATATCTAAAATTCTGGTAAGATTAGACCACATACTTGCCTATCCACTGATGCTGAGGAGAGACAGCTGTCATTAGATAGGCCAGAGGCTCCCTGGTTTGCTATAGTCCCCACCTCTCCCTATTGTCTTCTACCAGCCTGTTTCACTAATTAGTTGGACTTGCCTGGCCCCAGAGCCATTTGCATCTCTGACTCCTGCTCAACAGTGTCTCAGCTGTCATAACGTGCAACTGCTTCCTGAGTTTAGTGAACTCGCCCCAGATCCAAAATACTGATCTGTCTATAGCCACCAGGCTCTGTGGGTTTTCAGTCACTCTTGACTGATTCTGATATTTGCTCAATCTTTTAGACTTATTTATATCCCACTACATTCCCAAAAGTATTGGAGACAACTTGTAAACATACATATAGCACAATAAAATTTTACAACCAAAATCCACAGGAAGGAAAATCAGGCTTGAATGGTAGGATGAGGGTGGAGGAAAGGTTAGGATATGGAAAAACAAGTCAGAAAGATCTGCACGATTTTTAATGGTAAACAGAGATTCCTAACTTAAGATAGCTCATAGAAGCATATGGAACCATCCTCCCCTAATAGCTGAAGAAATTGATTTAAAAAAAAAAAAAAAAACCACACTCACCCACCATGATCAAGGAAAAAGACTGAGTCCAAAGCCTGAAACTTCAGAAGTGTCAGCCAAGGAAAGGAACAAAAAGTTAAGAAGGAGAGTGATATGATTCAGTGCAGCAAGATGTCCAGCCTAACTCTCAACACCCCCAGAAGATATCTGGGGGGAGAGGGGCGATGATAGTTAATTTTATGTGTCAACCTGATGGGATCACAGAATGCCCAAATATCTTGTTAAATGTTATTTCTGGGTGTGTCTGTGAGGCTGATTCAGATGTTAGCGTTTAAACAGACACACTGAGGAAAGTAGATTGCCCTCCTCCGTGTGAGTGGGAATCATCCCATCCTTTGAGATTCTAAACAGGAAAAAAGATGGAGGAAGGGGAATTTGTGCTCTCTCTCTCTTTCTGTCTCTTTATCTGCCCACTGAGCTGGAACACTGATTGATCTTCAGGGCTCCTGGTTCTCAGGCCCTCAAGCCAGAACTGCTGTCTACACCATCTGCTCTCTAGTTCTCAGGCCTTCGAATGGCCTTCTCAGGCCTTCCCAGGCCTCCAACTTGAAGATGACCCACTGTAGGATTTCTTAGCCTCCATAATCACATGAGCAATACCTTAGAATAAATACAGATGTGAATATAAATCTCCTATTGGTTCTGTTTCTCTGGAGAGCCCTGACTGACACAGGAGCCAACAAAATCCCAGCAGTCCTCCCTCATACCATCAGATCTGGAGTGAAGCCTGAAAGAGGGTTCACAGCTTTCCCTCCTGTGGAAGGAGTAGAAGATGCTGCTGGAAAGAACAAGAGGAAAGTGGGGTCATGATCAGGGCCGTGACTGACTCTGACAAAAGTGAGGGTGCCAGGGTCCCATGGTAATCAGGGGAAATGATCTAAAGCCAAGGGGACCTCCATGGGAATGGCATACATCCCCCAGCTGGGTGTGGTGAGCCCGAGAGGATATTTAGCAAAACTTCAGAAATGGGAGTCTCTCACAGACACTTTTTATTGGAGCTCTTCAGCACAAAAACAGATGACTATGATATGAAACAGCATTCCTCAAAATACAGCAAAGGATAGAAACACCCACAAAAAAAACTGTATGCAAATATTTATATTTATATTTATAATAATCCAAGATTGGAAATAACTCAAATGTTAATTAATTGCTGAAGAGATAAACAAATTGCAATTCATCCATACCATGTAATAATGCTCAATAAAAAATTGAGCAATAAATAATAATAGAGCAATAATAGGTAAAAACTACTGATTCAAGCAAGAAACATGAATGAATCTCAAAAACATTGTGTTAAGTGAAGGTCACACCCAAAAGGTTTACCGCATATGGTTCTATTTATAAAACATGCTAGGAGAGGCAAAACCATAGGCACAGGAAACAGAACAGCAGTAGCCAGGGGTTGGGGGTGGGGACAGAGGACTGACTACAAGGGGGATGGTAGAACTTGATGAGATGAGGGAGATAGCATATTATCTTGGTTGTGGTGGCAGTTATACCACTGTCCACCATGTTTGCCAATATTCAAGGAACTGTATGCCCAGAAAAGGATGGATTTTACTGTATAGTATTGTGTGTATCCTACTGTCTCATATTATAACTTTTACTGTATCATAACTCATTACTGACATAGCAAGACTTAAAAAAATAATGCAGCCAAAGCGGGGGCGTGGCGGGAATCAAGCCATCCTCAAGAAATGGTATAGAAGTAGGCAATAAGGAATGTGCAATTGATGGGCATTCCTTTCAAAGGGGAAAAGAAACACAGCAAACAAAACAAGAAATACATGAACATACCATGAAAGAAAGATTAACAAAATGGCAAAAGAAAATTCTTTACAAAGGCATTAGCTAAAAACAGAATGCAGTAAGAACATGAATCCATTTTTTTTAAGAGTCTATAAAGAGAGCACCTGGGTGGCTCAGTCAGTGGGTTGAGCATCCAACTCTTGACCTCCATTCAAATTTTGATCTCAGAGTTGTGGGTTTGGGCCCTGCACTGAGTTCCATGCTGGGCATGGAAACTATTTATAAATAAGTAAGTAAATAAATAAATAAATAACCTAAGATAATCGCTACACCCCAGCAGAAGGGCAAAAATTAAAAACACCGTCAACACTAAATGTTGCAAAGGATATAGAGCAACTGGAATCTTCTAACATGCTGGTGGTGGTGTAAGATAATACTATTGGAGAAAAGTTCTGGCAATGTAAACCAAGCAGATACCTACCTTATGACTCAACCGTTCAAATCCCAGATATTTTAGCCAGAAGAAATGAAAGCATATGTTTGCAAAATGTCTGGCACAAGAACATTCCTAACAGCTTTATTTATAATAGTCAAAGCCTGGAAACATGCCAGGTATCTACGGATAAGAGAATGAATGGATAAACCACAGCACAGCCACAGGATGGAAGGCTACTACACAATGATAAGGAGCAAGCAACACTACAGATAGATCTCAAGAACAGTGTGGTGTGTGTAAGAAGCCTTACACAAAAGAACGCATACTATATGTGTGATTCTGCTTGTAGGAAGTTCTAGTTCTGACAATATGTAGAAAGTATAGTAGTGGTTACATCAAGGTAATGGGGTGGAAATGGGCTGTGAAGGGGCATCAGGGAACTTTCTGAGGTAATATTCTACATTTTCATAGTGGCTTGGAATACACTTGGAATACATACATGAGTGTATGTACTCATTAAAATTCATTAAGTGTCCATTTAAGATCTGTGCATTTCATTGCATATAAGTTTTGCCTCAAAAGAAATATGTTGCATCTATGATAAAGCAAGTACAATTAACTGTCAATGGGAACATATAGGTAGTACATACACAGTTGGAGAAAAGTTGGCTTGTTGTAAAAGTCTTTCAACTTTGCTGTATGGTTGAAATTTCAACTTTGCTGTATAGTTGAAATTTTTTCACAATAGATTTTTAGGAAAAGCTCATTCAATGGTGCCTGGTATGCCTAAAATGTGTGCGTTCTGTGGAATACCAATTTTACCTCCAAGAAAAAATAAGTAACTCTAAACAAATATTAAACTCTACTTAATGATGTTCATGCAATGTCAACATTTGCTTTTGGAACATAACAAAAAATATGATAGATTGATGGACTGAGGGGTGAACTGACTACCAGATGTATCATGAGGCTAGTAGAGCAGAATTTTAATTATAGAATCTGGATATTGGGTAGAAGAGTGTTCCCTGTAATTTTTTCCAACTTTTCTGTATCTTTGAAAGTTACATAAAAAAATGATGAAGCATCTGACAAAATGACAGAAGGAGAGGGAAATGCAGTTTGCAAACCAGAGGAAAAAAATTGTGATCCAAAACAACAATATTTACAAGTATATAACTTCATTAGAACCAGCAAGAACAGCACAGATATGAAAATCAAATGATTGGCAAAGAGGAAAATCCTGGATAATTACAAAGAAAAAGAGCAAATGAAAAAGGCAAAGAAATAGAGCAAAGAGAATCCAACACAAGTGTAATTAGTGTCCCTGATAGAGAGAAACCAAAAAAATGGAATGGAAAAAGTATGCAATGGAAAAGTATTGAATGATAAAATCCAGCACTGTCTGAAATGCAGGGAGAACAGAATCCACAATATAATGTTTCAGAAAGACAGAAAGAGAGAAAGAAAGGAAGGAAGGAAGGAAGGTGTTCAACAGCATGATATGTCCTGATTAAGTAATATAACTTCAATAAAGAAGTAACGATTCCTCAAGGATCCACGTATAAAAAGCAAATGATCTTCAAGGAGAGAGAGGGTCAGGCTGCTCCCAGGCATTCAACATCACAACATTCAACATTGTGATGGAGAAAGGGCACTGCATTCAAAAGGAAAGAAAGGGAGATCAGGAGTGCTCTATCTAGTCAAGGTGATGGTCAGGCATAAAGACAACAAACAGATATTCTCAGACATTAGAAAAAATTAAAAGACATTTTAAAAATTCAGGGACTATAGGGTCTTCTTGGCAAGAAGATACACCAAAATCAAGAAATGAGTGATGAAGAAGGTATGGGGAAAGTGCCAATGATGACAATATAATCCATTTGAACATAGAATTAATACTAAACCATTGTGGGATGCCAGGTTGGCTCAGTCGTGAAGCATCTGCCTTCGGCTCAGGTCATGATCCCAGGATCCTGGGAACGAATCCCACATCAGGGTCTGAGCATCCTCTGCCTGCCTTTCCTCCTGCGTATGTGCTCTCTCTCTCGCTCTCTCTCTCTTTTTCTGGCAAATAAGTAATAAAATTTAAAAAATAATAATACTAAACTACTGTGTGTGATGCAACATATTATAAGTCCCCAAAGGGTAATAATGATAAAACTAACAAAAATCAAGTAATGGTGGGGGGAGGGAGTAGGAGGAGTGTGAACGCGCTAATGGCCTCTCCTTCCATGATGGGACAGTAACTGATAGTATCTAAATTGAAATGTAGTTATAAAAACATAATTTCCAAATTCAGTGGGTTGTTTTCCATAATCTCTTTTCTTAACCTTAGAGAGATCCTTTAGAGAAGAAGATCTCTCATGGGGAAAGCAGTTTAATTTCAACAATTCCTTCCACTTCCCTTTAGCTTCTTTTTCTTCTTTTAAACTCAAGCAGAATCAACTTTAAGACATTACATTTAGAATAAAAGACATAATTCATATGATCTCTTTCCCATACATCTAAGTAGATAGATGAGTAAGTAAGTAAATAAATAGATGTATGTCCATTGACAATCATTGATGTATAAAGATAAGTATGTACACACCAACATAAGATAATATTTAGAATATTTCTCACCTAATGGGACTATTTGGGAGTGATTTGAAACTTTCTTTTTCATACAGGGCCACATCGTTGAAATGTTAAAGTTATCACTATATTTATAAAATCATATATTTATAAAATGTTATAAGTTCCAATTGATGTTTGTAAAGATCAACAAAGTGATTTTTAATTTTTAGGACAACATTCATTCCCCAAGCTTCCTAGCAGCCAGGGAGAAAAGGGACCTGCAGTCAGTAGCATCCTAACCAAACATGTATCTGCCAGATTCAAACCAACCAACACAGAAGAAGCTCAGCCATCCCTCAGAGGAAGTGCAACTTTTCCAGGCTCTCAGCTCTGAGAGAGGAGATCCTGACTGATGTGGAGGTGGCGTCCTCATAACCTGCCTTCAGTAATCCCACAAAAGGCCCTTATGGCCCCACTCCAGGCTTTTCAAGAGCCTGAGGGCATACACACTCCTCTGCACCAGCTGGAGGAAGCACCAGGTAGCCACTAACTTGGGACTCTACCCAGTCTTTTTAAGATTTGTTCCCACCAGCCAGTGATTTTCCCCTTAAAGTGGGATCAGGTTGTGGTGAGCCCAACTGAGGGAAGGGTCCATCTTTGCCCTTATTCCTGCCCCCCACTACACACACACACACACACACACACACAATCTACACTTGTCATAAAATCTCACATATGGTTCTCATGTTGGTCACCCCCATTTCCTCTTGACTAGAAAATGTTTTATGCTATTGCTAATGTCTTTCCCTGGGTTGACCATACTCTTCCTTCAGGGATGTCACCTGCTCCACAGAATGTCGAACCCCCTGAGCAGGGTGGAATCAGGATCCTGGGTGAAGAACTGAACCTAGAGGAGAAGGAGGCGGAGGAGAAGACTCCCCATCAGAGGATGATGACAGTGGAGGCAACACTCAGATATAACCAGACATAGCAAGAGTGGGACAGGATGTCAGCACTCACACCCCATGCCTGGCTCCTCTCAATGAAGGAAATGTGGGGCCCTTTGCCCAGAATGACAGCATCTTTTTTTTTTTTAAGATTTTATTTATTTATTTGACAGAGAGAGAGGGAGAGAGAGCAAGCAAGCACAGGCAGACAGAGAGGCAGGCAGAGGCAGAGGGAGAAGCAGGGTCCCTGCTGAGCAAGGAGCCCGATGTGGGACTCGATCCCAGGATGCTGGGATCATGACCCGAGCCGAAGGCAGCCGCTTAACCAACTGAGCCACCCAGGCGTCCCCAGAATGACAGCATCTTGATGATCCTCAGGAATGGAGAGGTCATAGAGATGACATAAGAGCTAGCCACATGGTTCTCCACAGACACCCCCCCCAACCCAAGATGTAAGAACAGACTTGGAGGAAGAAGGAACTGACACATGTGTTCACATTTAGGGAGCCCCATAGGAATCCCTGGGAGGTACTGAGACTCTATCTGAACCTCAGTTACTCAGTCTATGAAATGGGGTCTGTAACCCATGTTTGACTACTTCACAGGAATGCTATGAGAGTCAGTGTCATGGTCTGAAATCCCAGAAGGCTGGGATTCATGTACAAACCATACAACAGCCCCCAAAATATGAAAAGTAAAATTACTGTTGTCCCTTGGAGCTATGCAGGAAATAATGGAATAGACCCACAGATATTTGGATTTCTTTGTAACAGCATTTTGGAAAATTAAAAATGTTTCCATCAAAAATTGGGAACTAGAAATGGCTTTTTCTTTCATACTGCCATATTTCCACCCAAAATTTTACTCCAAGAGGGAAATAAGATGCAACAAATTGCAATCTCCAGCACTAGATGAAGTAAAATAATTGGATTTCAGGAGGTTAGTCCATGATTTAATTCACAAAGACTGCATCTCAACACTGTCATGCAAAATAACTAGGAGTAAGACTCTTGAAAAGATGGCTTGTAGGATGTCCTATCATCCAAAAATGGTAATCACCACATGCAGCAAGTTGCAAAGTGGCCATAAATTATTCCTGTCTCTTTTCAGCCCCTTTCATCTGGGGTTGGCCTTGTGGCTTACTTTGACCAATGGATATTAGCAACCATGACATAAGTAGTATCTAAAAGTGATTGCACATCAAGGGGTCTCTCCCTTGCTGCCCTAGGAACTTCCTGATTGCCATGTGAAGAGAAGTCTCAGTCATTCCAGCCATCAAGGATGAGGCCATTAAAAACCAGCCAGCCCCAATGTACATGCCAGCCGACTGCCCAGCGAAGATCAGCCATGCCCAGCACAGTCTAGAAGAACCACCCAGCTGAGCCCAGGCTAACCTGCTGACCTGTAGAATCATGACCTAAATCAGGTTACTTTAAGCCACTTAAGTTTGGGGTAGCTGAATATGAAGCATAAGTTAACTACATTGTGGCATCCCAGAATGAGCCAGGAGTCAGGGACCCTGCCTCTGTGTGACCTTTGACAAGTCACTGAATCTTTCTGGCCCTATAAAATGAAAAGCCAACCAATGATTGGATTAAAATGAGCATGAAAGACCCCTTCTGGTTCTGTGATTCCATGATTTACTCATTCTGTGATTCTAAGTCTTCATAACAAATATGGGTGCAATAAAATTCCATGAACTAAACTGAGGCATAGCTCAGTCTCTGGAGTTTTCTTCCCTCAACGCAAGAGATTCTGAGATCGGTTACCTGACATGTAAGCATAAACATAAAATGCTTTTTCAGCAGTTTATGATCTTGCTGGATTCTAGGCTAAAATATGAAGTTGGAAAAAGTTGCCCAGAAAGAAACTGACTGGTCCTGGCATGTGAAGAAAGGAAATTACTATCAACACCTGAATCCCAAAAGGGTTTCTGCTGGCCTGTGAGGCTTCCAGAAAATGCAAGAGCAGAGCTGAGACTAGACCTTCCGGAGAAGAAAGAAAACCTCCCAATTATAATGGAAAGAAAACTCGTGGTGAATCTTACAAATTGGCCGAACCCCCAAATTCATATTTTTACCTATCTGGAAACTAACCCAATAATTTTCTTTTCAAAAGTTACTTAGATAAAAAATGGAAACAGGAGCGAGAGATTGGGTTTTCTTTGTTTTTACATGATTGAAAGAGATCATAATGAACATCTAAATGCCTTCTAAAGAGAGCTGATGCTTCACAGAGATGTGCTCCTGGAATTGGGGCTGGAAGTGATAAAGAGCATACATTAGCCAAGAGTGATCTTGTTTTTCGAATTCAGTGTTAGTGTTCATGAGGACCCAGACACAGATGCTGCTGGTACATCTGGGAACAGGCTTGCAGGAGGGGAGTGGTAGGAGGGAATTGATACTTTCCCAGAAATTGTCATTAACATGGGATTTTCACAAACAGGACTAGGTGACCCCTTGGGTTACTTCCCGAGTGAACACAAGCCCACAGAAGCTACTTGCCGTATGTCCCAGGAGTGTGGTTCTACTTGCAGGGCTGTCTTGTAGGGTTGTTTTTGTTTTTGTTTTTATGTTTGTTTGTTTGTTTATTTGGGATAGAAGATTTTTTTATATAATAGTTTACTTAAAATCAAATGCAAAATTTACATTAATTTTCCAATAAAACATCCATGTCCTTCTCCATGGCTACTCTCCTCTGCCATCAGGGGTACTTAGGTGTCTAAGGGTAAAAGCTCAAAATTCGATGATCTCCAGGGACTAAATTATCCCCAAAGCAAGCTACTTTCAAGTAATATTTTCCTGAGTGAAGAAAATCATTGGAAGCACTTCATCTCCTTTAAAAGAAGGAAATTTTAGTCTGAGACAAAAATTCTGGTTCCTTATTTCACTTTCCTGGGCCTGAGAAATAAGTCACCTAGAGACCTGCCTGAGCCTCTCAGAAGCAGACAAGGAGCTTGCTAAGCACACGCACGTGCACACACCAGCCTCCCAGATTGGAGCAGAGCAGAAGGCTGGCAGGGGATCTCCCAGTGGAGGCCGGAAGTGACAGCATATCCCTCCCCCAGAACTTCTTGGAAGTTCGCTCAACACCTCATCCCACATATTGCATTCCTTCTGTCCAAAGAGTCCTTCTGTCCAAAATTCGTGCCTTCAGAGAGATAGGCACCCATCTCCTTTGTCTTTCTCTGCAGAGCAGTAAGCAGGGTGATGCTTGTTAACCTCTTGTTAACACCACTAAAGGACAAGGAAAGAACTTCAACAAATCAGTAACAATGGTTGCCACCAAAGTGTAGGTGTCTCACCTTAAGGAGCTCAGCTCACTGAAGAGGGAATGGTGTGATGAGCTGAGGCCACTCTCCAAGATGCCTCTTGTCCTGGCTCTTCTTTGGTTTAAAATTTTGTCAGCAAAAATTTTTTTCCAGTCCTGACTTGGCTAGGCCTGTTGTGGGTGCCTACAATTCAGAAGTCCCTCTCTCCTGGGGATGATGTCCTGCTGGGGAGACAACATTCCACAAATAAGTATACAAATATTCACATACAGAAAGACCTCATACTCTTGAGTTTGTATAGGGAAACAAAAATTATCATAACAATGTAGAAAAGATTCCTTAGTGAACCAACCATTTGTAAGATCAGTTTCCACTCAAACAACCTATATATCATCAGTATCCATCATGGGCCAAAGAGCTATCATCACTTTTGATCTGCCTCTCTTCATTGTGAGTTATCTGACAGTACAATGCAATTGTAATATAAACAGATTGCAAAGAGAAATTGAAGACTTCACCAGAGCTGTAGGATTTTATTAGGTCCATGAAAGAACTGCCCGAACCCCACACCAAGCCAATGACAGACGAGGCTCTGGTATCAATGGGAACAGTAACGGTAGAAAGAGGGAGGTTGACAGAAGTGATGAACTGATGGTCGAAATAGAATGGTTGGACTACCAAGTAGTTGAGGAAAGCCCTTGGAAAAACCTAGGAAGCCCTAGAGTCTTTTTGCAATAAGCAGCTTTCTCTGTGTTTGTGTTGCAAAATTAAAAAAAAAAAAGAAAGAAAAACATGAAACAAAGGAAGCCATCTCATGCATTACCCAGTTTTATCATAAAAATTACATTCTTCAAAATGATCAGCAGCTGATTCATTCTCTATTCACTTTAAAACTTCAGTATGGGGTTGTAATTAGAATCTAAAATTAGGTAGAAATGGGATAAAAATAAATTTATTTTCATCATTTCTAGTTTTGGTTTTCTGAACTTTCTGAATAAAGTCTTTTTTTTTTTTTTAAATCTCTTGTCTTTCCTATGAAAGATTGGCTCCCATGTTAACTGGGCTTGATCTAAGGTGATCTTTCCAGGTATAATTACCCACGGACAACAAGACCTCCCACCATTATGCTGGTGTAAGTGCTGTAAGGAGAATACAGAAGGCTATGAGACCCCCAAGGGGGACCTAGTCTAGGGAAGTGACATCACAGCTGAGACCTGGCAGGTAAACAGGGACTGGAGGTGAGAGTATGCCAGGTTGTGGGTCAGTCCCAAGGCAGGTTGGACTTGTCAAAGTATCGAAAGAAAATCAGCATCTCTGGAGGCAGGAAGAAGGGGGTGGACACAGGAGAGGAGTTTGTAGATATAGACAGGAAGCATAATGGTGTTCTTCATCACAGAAGCATGGTAGCCATTGCAGGGTTTTGAGCAGCAAGGTGACAGATTTGTAATTTAAAGATCTTGTGGCTACACAGGAGGTACAATCTTATTCTTTGTCACTAAGAGTGTTACTAGGAGTCCTTCCTTGGACTTCTTGCCCCTTCCTAAAAACAAAAGTCTGCTCAAAATTCTCAGGCCCAATTCAGACTTTCCAGTGTTAGGGCCTCACTAAGGGGCACTACTTCCCTGCAGATTTTTGAGATCATGATGAGGAAACCCACTGAGACCAGGGGTTCTAGCTGACATTTCAAGGTTGAGAGGCTTTGCTCCAAGACTTCACTTTCAACCATGATGAAATAGTAAGGACTGGATTTACCCTCTCACTGTAACCAGGAAGTGAACAAGATGTGAAAAAACATTTTTCAGACATTGTGTAATGGGCAGCTCAGCCAGTGATCCCCAAAAGAAGGAAAATAAATAAGATGAGCCCTATGATAGGCCCAGCTCGCCACTGGAGAGACCACAATGCAGGATGGGGAAATCCAAACAGAGCCCAACCATCTCCCTGAGTTGAAGAGACATAGTTAAGTATTTGGGGAAGCTGGTGTGGTTAGAATTGGAAGGGTAGAACAGCCAAAAGAAGAGAGCTGCTCAGAAGGGAGAAATCTACAGAGAGAAAGCTCCAGGGATCTACTCCTCTTGAGTCTCCAGCTGAGTACTAATCAGTGTGCACTCATGAGAAGACTACTCGAGAAAGTGGGGGAGGGCCTCTACCAGGAAGGACTGAACAGAACCATCACCAGAGTTCACACTTGTTTAGGAACTGTCTACTCCCACCAGCCAGAGTGGAACACCTCAGAATAGAGGGGCACCAGGCAGTGTACTCAAAAGAATATTGTCTGTGCCAGAGAAGAATTAACCTAGAATGGAAGAATGCTCTGTTCCCACCCAACAAAGCCTAAAGAGAAGCCTCAAAAGTACCAAATGATTTCTAAAGAATTTGCATCCCAGAAAAAGTTCAAGAATATTTAAAGGAATACGAAAATATCACACACCCAATGAGGTAGAATTCACAGTGTCTGGTGTCCAACCGAAAATTATTAGGCACGTAAAGAAGCAGAAAATGTAATCTGCAATGAGGAGAAAAGTAAATCAATAAAAACCGACTCCAAAATGACACAGCTGATTGAAGCAGTAGATGAGAGTCTCAGCTCCACCATCTGGGAACTTTGACTAGGATAATGATGTAGAGAGAGTCTTTACAGAGGGGCGTGATCTTGTGATCACCATCAAATTAAAGTCACAAGAACACTGAGAGTAAGAACAAGACTACACACTGTCATAGCGTTCACACATGGTTCCTATCTCACCACAGGGCTTCTAGAACTCAAAGACACTTACCTCAATAAGGGTTGATGGTTCTGTTCCAACCTTTAGACCAAGAGTGGAACTCGTTTGAGACAAGGACCTTCCTTGCAGGACAGGGAAGGTAGGAGTGGGTCTGAGCAAAGTCTGTTAGAAAATCAACCTATTCAGCAGCCCTTTAAAAATTTTATTCAATCAAATGCATTATCAGACACTAAATCAGCATTACTTTCTATTAGAAAGATAGCACATTCTGTTTCAGCCACAGCTTCCTTATTCAAACCTTGGCTTTGCTATCTGTTATCTATTCTGCCATCCATATCTACTGTTTAAATCATGAGGAAAAATTAAGTTATTTGAGAGACAAGCATCCTATGATAACTGAAGAATATTCTCCATTGCAGTGATTATATTATTGCTGACTGTGTTAACATGTTAATTCTTTTCTCAAGTCAAGTATAAAAACACAACCCTGGAAGCCAGCAATTTAAAAATGGAAAAATCTCATTACATATTCAAAATGACTAGTCATGGAATAACCTTTCCCAGAACAGAAGCACAGCTAAT